>VWZZ01005993.1:0-17278 GCA_013399095.1 Psophia crepitans | reverse complement strand
AAAAGAGTTACTGTTCTCCATTAAATTGTAAAACTCAAAGAAATTTGACATAATTGCACACTAGGGGCCACTTTTCCAACAAAAGTGCAAATAACATTTAACCAGAACCAGCACAAAAGGGAAAAAAAATAGGAAAAAGAAACAAAAAAAAAGGAGGGGAAAAAAGGAGAGGGAGAGTCGCGTCCGCATGTGCTGCGCTCCAGGCCTGGGTGCGANCACCCCCCAGCTGTGTGACAGCGCCAGGCAGGGATCTCGGCTTGTCCCCCATTTTATGTTTGTTTGTTTGGAGTTTTTTTGTGTATGCGTGTATTTTTTTATTTCAAAGGCAGCAAACACCACCCCACCACTCCCCACCCCCCGCCTGCCTGCTTTGGCATCACCCCTGGGATGTTTCCACGGCTCCGCTTCAAAGCGCGGCCCCGCAGCAGCAGCTGCGCTGAATTAGGGGCAGAATTCCCAGTTTTCCACTCGAGCAGTTCCTGGGAGCCCCTGCACAGCCGAGCCGGGGTTGGGGTTGTTCAGGGCTCCGGGCCGGGGGGCTCTGGCCGGGCCCCACAGGTGCACAGGGAAGGGGCTGCACTGGATTTCTGTGGCAATTTTTGGGTCCCTACCAGGGACCTCCCTGCTCTGAATGCACCTTGCCAATTTATTTTCCATCCAGGCACCACCCCCCCCAGAGCCAGCACCAAAGGGGATTCTTGGGATCTGTCTTCTTTTGGTTTTGGGGAGGGGGGAACAGTGGGAATCACGCTGAGCGGGGTTGATGTCCGCCTCCTCCCACGCCCAGCGCACCCCTCTCCTCGCTGCCTCTCTCTCCCTGGGCTGGGGAGGTCGGGCGGGATAGATGAACCTTAGCGGAAAAAAAAAGATGGAAAGGGATAAAACTCACAGGCCAGCTGAGAAAGCAGGTTGGGGGGTGCAGGAGTTGCCGCAGGGTGTTGCGGCTTCGGGGCGGGCAGGGGACGGGGTGCAGACCTCCCTGTCCCACTTCAAAACGCTCCCAGAGTCCCAGGGGAGCGCTGGTTTATTCAAGCGTTTCACTTGCCAGGGTTTCTTGCTGTATTTGTTAGGGTCTGTGTCCTGGTGCACACCTTTCCTCCAAGCCGCGGGCTGGCAGCAGGGTGGGAACTGCGTTGTCTTTGTGGAGCCAGCCCAAGCCATCAGCCAGAACTCGTGACAAATGCGCGTTTTAAACGCCGCGGACTCACACAGTTGTCCTCGAGTCCCCATTCCAAGGGTGCTCAATACACCTGACGGTGGGCTTTGCACCTTGGTACTCACTTACACATTTATACGCATTTATACACATCTATACCCACATCTACGCTTTTTAACACACATCTATACACCAGGCTCCTGGCATCTCTCACTGGGGCGGGCGTTTGCCTCAGGAGCAGACCTCAGAGGCAGCGAATGGGTGTAGGTACAGGTGCTGGATGCCGGAGCTCGACACCCGGCCAGGGGCACCTGGTTGAAAGCTGCCCGTTTTTCTGGCTGCTGACTTGTCTCCGCAAGCTCCACCCGTCCGCTGCTGCCCGTCAGCGGTGGCCCTGCAAAGCCCCCAGCCCGCATGGGGGGCTGCTCTGGCGCGCTATCCCACAGCATCCCCATCCGCTGCGGCAAGAAGCGGACGGAGCCCAGGGCAGGAGGTTATCTTGCTCTGCCCTCGCCCCAGGCAGGATCAGCTTCACCTACGCAGGTCTTTATTTCTTCTTACAAAGAGAAACGGGGCAAATTTCATGACCATGTTCATAATTACAGCAGCATAAGCTCATGATTTAAAAGCGAGGGGAACCACGGGTCCTTCCCGGAGCCCGGACGGGACCGGCACTGCGCTCCCCAGCGCTGATAGAAGCCAGCTGAGGGCATTAAGTGTGAACCTTTATCTCTGCTGACATGACATATTATTAAAAAGTATTTTGAGTAATCTTTTATTTCCTTAGCATTGCAACACATTTCAAGAACTTGGCGAGGGATCAACCAACCCTTTTTAATTTCCTACAATGAAAAATAAAACAAAAATAAAGCCCAATTGAGATGATATAATCAGGAACATTTTCAGGGTTTAGGTCAAATTAATATGTCAGAGAAGGGTTTTCAGGGGACTTGGAGAGCTTTAATCTGTCAAAGACTGACTCAGACCCTTCTTGGGCTCTGTAATCTTATTGTCTTTACCAAATTATGTGATGGTATGTCACGTATTACCGCCATCAGAAAATTGAGCAAATAATCATTTGGCATAAAGTTCAGAATAACTAACCTAATTTTAAGGCAAGTGTTATACAATATGCCAGAAATGTTTGCTTAACTCGAAAATGATCTTTTAATACCGGCCATTAATCTGTGAAAGCACACAGGTAGATTCCAAACACGGACCTTCCTGGCCACTTTCAGGGCAGACTTCAGGAGGTTTAATTGTGTTCACGCTGTGCCTGATTTTGCCAAGATTTACTTTGCATTTAACAAAACAAAACAAAACAAAAAAAAAACCCAAAGCAAACCAAACCTGACCTGTAGCTTAGGGGTAATATTTTAATATCACCTGCACTCAACTGTGCATCTAATATTTTTCTTTTGATCTCCACCTGATATGTCATAGATTTATATAAAACTGCAATTATAACTTTGGTGCTAGGACATTTTTGGTTCTAACGGGTAAACTCAAAGGACTGTTCGTCCTCTGCTTCACAAACTGTTAGCAAGAAAATATTTATATTTTTTTTAGCATTTGGGGAGGAGAAAAAAAAAGTGATTTCCAAACCTGCCGTTTCTAATCAGCACGATGCATCACTGCATCCTCGTGTACCGTTAAACCAGCCCTGAACCCCTAACTCAGCCTCAGCGATTGCTTCACCGGCGTTTAATTAGACGACGCGTGCTCAAGGCTACAGAGGGTGTGGGCGCATCCCTATTCCCAGGTCTCACAGCCCAGTTTGCTTTTTTTTCCCCCAGTTTCCCAATCTTGCTGTTACTAGTAAATAAATAATTATTTTTTTCCCCCAGATACCAGCCTATTTGCTTGTCATGGTGTAAATGTACGCGCAGCCTCAAATCTAATAGGATAATAACCCTGGCACTGAAGAGAGGCGAGCTGATATCTAACGTACCAATGTGTGGATAACTTTTTCTTGGAAGAAAAAAAAACGCAAAAAATTATGGATGATACAGTGTGCCACTACCTACACAGGAAAGGGATGGAAGGTTCGTTAAAGCTGTAATAAAAGAGTTTCTAAGTGCTCTGGCTAACGTGCAGGCTGCAAGTGGATGTGGCTGGCAGCCGAATAACCCTGCTGTGGGCTGGAATGACGCTGGTTTGGGTTCCACGGGAACCGCCGTTTGTAATATCCAACTTTAAGTTTTGCAAATGCCACCACCACTCCATATGAATTATTAACTAATTACTTATTAACGGATTAACAAATATTTCTTTTTCTAAAATACAATCCTTTAAGCAGAAACTCCCGAAGACGAAGTAAATCTTGGCAGAAAACACCCGTAGTAGCTTCGAACAGCGCTGAGGAGATTGTTTCCCCTTACGTTCTCAAATGTCCAGTCCCACAGCAAAGCTTTAATTTCAGTCTCCACCTTATTTTCCCCTTAATGAACTTTGAAAAACCTCTGCTGTTACACCCCAGTGCCGTGCGATAACGTGGGCTCTCCGTCCCCCGCTGGGCTGTGGCACCTCCGTGCTGACGCTGCGATGTCCGCAGCGGGAGGTGATGCCACGGTTCAACCCGGCCTTGCTCTCAGGAGCACCCTGACCTAAATTCATGGTGAAAATGGCAGGTCTGGAGAAGGAAAGGCCAGCTTATGGCGGCGGGCAGCTGGTGTTGAAGTGTCTCCGATGGTTGACCTCCTAAAGAGGTTCTTCACCGCCACGTGCGCTGCGTTAGTTAAAGAGATATTAAAATAAATCTCTGTTATGTTATTTTATACCTAAGCCCCCCAAAAAGACTGCACAGGGAATAGGATTAAACTTCAAGGAAATGATTCAGTGAAGTAAAAACAATATATACAGCATTTGGGGAGAGTTAAATCAAATTAGGAGGCTCGGATCACTTCGTGATGACAGGAGGGTTGGTGGTGTTCCCTGCCACAGCCAGGGAAGTCGAGGAAGGGTCAGTAATGTCCACTTGCTGGTGGGTAAGGATGAGACTGCTGTGTCTACCTCCAGTACCGAGATGTGACATGCCACCACAGGACGTTTAGCCAGCAGCTCTGGCTGTGGTCGCGTCCACCGTTGAGAGCTTGGGGCTGCATAACGGGGCTTCAGTGAGATATCTCTCTGCAACCTCAAGTTATTTCCTGGAAAAGCAAGACTTCTTGGCTTTGGGCTGCGAGGAACATTTTTAAGGTCACCTTTCCCAGCCCAGCTCCTGGGTTTTGGCTGGTGGTTGCGTGCGAAGCATGAGAATGAGGTGAGGCTGCTCCATCTCTTCTCCAGCCACCGCCGCTTGAGAAGCCCCTGCCAGCCTGGCCATCCCACCAAGCAGCTCTCCCACCACCTTTCCTTCACCATGACTTCTCCAGAGCAGGGAAGCAACACATGGTCCCTTCCCCCTCTAAGTAAAGGGGAAAATTCCTGTCGTGTTGAACTTTTCTCATAATACTTAAAGAAAATACTTAAAGAATGTGTAATAATAAGGGATTTAGAGAGCGCAAAATTAACCACATGGACGAAGCAGAAAACCTTTAGAACGGCACCAAAATGTATCCTGTCCAACTTCACCATGGGGAAGAACTCCGGGGGAAGAGAGGGTGACCCTGCGTGAGCCCTGCGAGCTGCGGGACCCCGTCCCCAGGGCCACCCCCGCTGCTCTCACCCGTGGCGTACAGGGAGGAAAAAGCCAGAGGTCTCTAAACAGCTGCCAGGGAAATCCCACAGGAGAAGTGAAATTAAAAATAGTTATGGGGAAGCTGATATTAAGTTATTCTATATTCCCGGGCAGGAGAAGCTGAGCAGAGCCGGGAACGCGTTTCCTGTGCTCCCGCCTCGGTGCTGAGGCCAGGCAGGGTCCAGCCATGGAGCATCTCGGGGTCTTGGGAACCCCAGCCAGGGTCTTGGGAACCCCAGCCGGGGCCTTGTCATCAGCCAGCCCTTTCACAGGCAGGAATCTGAAAGCAAAAAGACTTTTTAAAGAGGAAAGTGATGTTATTTTTACAAAATACAACCTACATTCTGGTTTGCTTCACATTGAATAGTAACTGGGTACCTTGAGACATCTTGGTGCTGGTACACGTGGAGAAGGTCCTTTGATGGCCTTGATCACATCGTCTGCTCTGAAAGCAAAAATGAGGCAAGGTCTCCTGCAACGGCCAAGATTTAGGGCTGAGGGGGACGGCTCAATTTGCTGCTCATCAGGGGCGCGGAGGGTCCACAGTACTGGCACGTATCCCAAAGAGGGTTGGGCTTGCAAAGCCCACCTGAATGGATGGTCATGGCTGGGGAGGTGAATACTGCACCTCCCTTAGCAGGCTGCAATAGCTGCCTCTCCCTTCCCCTCGCTGGCCCACCAGCATCCCAGAGCCCACGTACCAGCTGCCGAAATCCCCGCGGAGGCTGTTCCCGCGCAGCCTCGGGGCTCACGCCGTGAGGAAGCAATGCCCCATGGCCGGCCGTGTCTGCGGCGCTGGGCCGGGCCGGGGACGCTGGGGAGTCTCAGATGGAGCCTTTCACGGTGCGGCCAAGAGCCTGCTCTGGAGGTTGGCTTAGAAAATCCGGCCTGTCAGGGACATTCAGGCTTATTCATGCAGAAATCGGAGGTTGCTGGCGCTCACTCTTTTATCTCACCAAATCCTGGCGTTTACAATAAGTTCTGCGACCTCCTTCGCTGGGCTTAGGGAAGGTGGGTCCAAACAAGACGTGATGATTTATCCCCGGCCCTGCTAGTCCTGGGGCAGAGTGCTTTTCCAACTGTTTGGTTTCGACTGAGCTCTTTCCACCGCCGCCGCCTCTGCACCACCAGCGCTTTGCTGGAGGGGTCGGCCCCAAGGCAGGTTTGAGACCTTTCCATCCCTCCCTGTCTGGGAAGACGAACGTAAACTCTGGCCTTAAACTGAGCCCACACCTGGGAGAGGTCGACCGGCTGCGGAGAAACTCAGCTTTATTTTGCTATTCTATCCTCGGTTATTGCGGCTAATTATTGCTGTAAATGCAAATATAGAGGGATGAGAAGAAAAGCTTGGGAGTGGTGATGCACTGGGGAGAAGGACAATAAATCCAAAGGTTTGTGAGGAAATTTTCACTTGCCTTTGAAACATGAATTTT
Organism: Psophia crepitans; assembly: GCA_013399095.1. Classification (NCBI taxonomy): domain Eukaryota; kingdom Metazoa; phylum Chordata; class Aves; order Gruiformes; family Psophiidae; genus Psophia; species Psophia crepitans. Next base: position 11,010 of record VWZZ01005993.1, on the reverse strand, counting down.
TTTGAGTTGTTAGCGTGCACTTTGATTAAGGAAGCGACTTTTGAAATTAAACAGAAAAGATACTATCTTAATATTTCATACGATCTGCCAATACAAATATCTGTCGGCAGATACGTAAAATAATAGCTTTAAAAACAAGAAAAAGAATCACATGAACTTTTCTAAGGAGGGTGATGTCACCCCCCAACCAAGCTATCTATTCTTTGTATTTGAAATTAAAACCGCATGAACTCTCCGTGCAGACCTGGGTGAGACCGCTTTTTCAAGTACCCCCTCAGGGATGATGGATATTAATTTCTGGTTTTAATTTTAAAGTAATAGATAAACGTGATTGACTTGCCACCCAACAGCACCGAGTTGTGCAAAAGTAAAAAAGTAAAGGCGCTCCGCCCTCGTTAACGTGCAGGTAGGCGCTATATAAAGCCTGGCGAAGAAATCTGTCTACGGCTAGTGGTGTTGGAGCAGAGGAAAATCAGCTTTAGCTGAACGGGTCAGCAAGCTTCAGCTTCATGAGGAATTTCAGCTGAGAGAAGGGGAAAATCTGTCTCCACGGTATTATCTCCTTTTCCAAAGTTCCCTTCTGGCTGCACCGGGTCACAGGCTGGGGACTGTAAATTATATAGCCAAAAATCAAGCGATCTTTTTCAATAAGGGGAGAAGAAAACCATGCAATGATTTAATACATGAAACAGTTCAACCTATGGCTCTCTCTTGTTTGCAAATGTGGACAGTTCTGTTGAGAACCAAAAACCACTCCAAACGATCAAAATTATCAAATAACCAGCTGGCCTGGTGGCTCAACACCTCCCATGGCCATAAATTCAAATCCCGGCAACATTAGCAGGGGATTTGCTCTGAAAAACAAGCTCCGTCCTCGAGTAATGTAAAAACAAGGTGAGACGGGGAAGGCTCGTGGGAGAGCTGTGGCTCGAAGTGGAGCTGGCTCCGTCCGAGCATCCGTTGGCTTTCAGCAGGGAACGGGGCTCTTGGCTTGCAAGGAGCATCCCCTCCCAGACTGCCAGTGCGTCATCCCATGGTCGGGCTCCCCATGCTCTTCCTAGGGGTCTGCCACCCCCACCCAGGACCCTCCCCACAGCGTTTCTCCAACCTGCTCTGTCCCAGCTCCAAGGCTCCATGCACACTCTTGGGGTTCCCCAGAGCCACCGCAGACGTGGCCTGGTGCCCACCAGCTCTTGTCTTCTGCCTAAGGTCTCCAGGATCAAAGCAAGTCAAGCGTACAGGTGCTAGAGGAAAGATCTTCCGATCTGAAATGCGAAATCCCCCGCTCCGGCTGGGGTTGCTATGATCTGCAAAGAGTTTTCCCATCCTTGGTTGGAGCCCACGCTGCCAAATAGGAAGATTTGAAGGGACCAAAATAGCTTTCCCTGTTATATGTAATAGATTGATCTCAGCTCCTTTCCTTGTGTATTTTTTTAGATAAAATGCAATTTAAAATTAGGAGTATGGAGATAATTTCGCTGATAAGCCCTGTCAGCAGGCAGAAGACATACTCGTAGAGCCCTGAAATCCTCATAACCACAGCCCTGGGAGCTCGAACCAGGCCCTTGATGTGGAGCATCTGCCTTCACCAATACTCTGCCCTGCCAGTCTTGGCCAGAAATCTGAGTTATGATTATAGCTCACGCACAAAAAATTTGCCTCTTCCTAACCCTCAAGACCTGGAACTAGCAGCTGAGTCTGATTTTGGCTCTGCAGCAAATTTTATCCATCGAAAAGTTGTGTATTTTTTGCACATCTGGTTGTATTTGGGGGTGATATTACCTTTCAGAGCTGCTCAAGTCTGTCTGTGCCCATTAGTGACCGGAGTAAACAGCCCCTCCGCCTGCAGAAGTGCGCTGTGGGGAACCTGGTGGACATTTTACACTGGAATATAATCGGTAATTCACTAGCAATCCCACGTCTGAAGGCTTAGGGCTGAGCATGGCATTAAACCAGGGCAGGTTTTGCTTCCCCTACAGCAGGGCCACTGGAGGCAGAAGTTTGGACGGCTCCTGCACTGCCAGGAAAAGTAATGTGGGTTGAAAAAAAACCTTCTGAAAAACACATCGTACCCCAGAACATAACCCATGGCCCGTCCCACTGACGACGAGTGATCTTGAAACTTCTCATATTTTTGTGAGACCGCCAAAGCCCCGCAGACATTCCCCAGAGCCAACGACCGCAGGAGATGCTGCAGCGTGGCAGGGGATGCTGCAGCCCCGACCGAAAGCCGCAGCCCCTCGGGGACACCCCATGGGCTCCCATGTGCTTTGACTTCACTTTTCACTCTGCTTTCCCTCCCTCCTGGGGCCGGGGGAGCCCGTAGCAGACAGCGTGTGTAGGGGCAGGGGAGTTTCCATAAGCTGTAGGGTGATGGAGTATATTTTTTTTTCTGGATTTCTGCCTACATTCGTGCGTCTGCTTGGTTTTATTGTCCCACATTCCACAAACTTAAAGCACTTCCATATATAACAATTAATCCAGTTCACTGAAAACCATGATAAAGCTCAGCACCGATGATACCAAACGCTTCTGCTCTGCACATCCTCCAATTCCCGATCCCAACCCACCCCAGGAACGGGAAATTCAGTGAACCGCTGAGGAGCTGGGGAAGCTTCGGTTACAGCACTGCTTTGCCGGTGGAGGGCAGGGAAGAACTCCAAAGTCTTTTATTTAACGTAGTTTCAGGACGGGTTTTGTTAGCGTCGTTCACCTGGCACTGCCCACCGCTCGGGCAGAGCGGAGCCGCGGGGCGGGGAGCTGCACGAGAGCCGCTGCCACCCTCCGAGCATCTCGGGGGGCAGCAACGCTCGGGGCAGGAGCATCCCATCCGGAGACGGGGTCAGGAGATGCTGCCAGCGCGCTCTGCCCGACGGAGAAAGCCGACGGATGGGAACCCTCTGGCTCACCAGGGCTCAATTAGCTGCAGATGATGAATCCCAGTTGCCTCGGAGAGATCATTTCCCCGTCTGAAAGACCAGCCGCGGCTCTGAGGCCGCCCGCAGACACGCAGCCAGCCCTGCCGTGGCCCTGCCTGGCCCAGCTCAATGTGGTTTGCGTTATCCTGCCCGGGCAGCTGCAGTTTGGAGGTAAGAGGACTGAAAAACGTGTTATCCTCTAATTGTTATAACGCAGGTTATAGTCACGAGGCAGGGAGCAAATCCGGGCTCCACCGAATTGTAGGAAATAAACATTCAGAGGAGGGCACTGGCGTTGCTTTCCCCTCTGGGTTATATTGACAGCGAAACACAGGCAGGGAGAGTAGTAGAAAATTAATACACAAAAAAAAACAACTTATCTCCATGGCTGGCAAATATATTGGATGGTAGGAAAGGGGGGTGGGAGACCTGTGGCTCGGTGGCTGGGTGGGCTGCGGGACTGGGGGGTGACCGCCTGCTCCGGAGCTGGTGGCTGCTCTCGGGAACCAGCCTGCGAGGTTCTGCCGGTGGCGGTACGCGCGAACAGACCCGAGCCTGAAAACTATCTCAGCTTGTTTACTTTCACAAAAATCAAGAACACGTTGAGAATAATTTGCAAGACGAAAAAGGAAAGCCTTAATTTATCAAGGACTCCATTCAACAAATAATATTAAATACCTTCTGCTGCCGGCGAGCCTGCAAACCTCACGCTGGATTTTGCGGGTGCTGGAGCCGACGCTGCTGCAGGGAGCTCTCGGACAGTTTCTCAGTCATAGAGTTACGTAAAGTTTTAAGTTTAACGGAAGAAAGTGAAATTAAAACTTGTAATGCTTGCTGCCTTGGCCTCTGTGCCGGCAATAGCGTCTCAGGTCACTGTGATCAAGCGTGGTTGAAGGAAAATGGTGTTTTTTGCTTTCAGCAGTTCGTTTGCCTTCTCTTCCACCTCGGCTTTTCCTCTGTGTCTGTCGGTCAGAACCTTCTCCCCTCCTGCTGGAGGTTTAAAAGCAAGGAGGGGACAATACTCTGCTTATTTATTATTAAAGGCAAAAGAAACTGGTAAAAAAAATAAAATTCAGGGGAATGTATAATGACCGGAATATTTTCAATTAAGATTTCTATATATATTAATTTTTTAAATTAAAATAAGTGGAATTGAATTAAGTCTGCCTGCAAGTCTACTGCCTCATGCGATCAGAACAGTGACAGGCACAGCTCAGGAAAACGAACAGCAAAATGCGCGTGGGGATGGTCCCACCCTTTACCATCCCTGCGATTATTTGCCTTCGGTTTGTTCACTTCTGGTTGCAGTTTGTGCAGAACCCCCGCCGGCACAACCCTGGCACCCCGGGCTTGCCCGGTTCCGGACCGGTGCAGACGGCAAAGCCAGTAGCGGGGTTTGGTGGTTACGGGTCGTTAAGGGAGGGGGTTCCCTTGGCTCCGCAAGGTCAAGTCATGGGTCCCATCACCCACCAACCTCCTGCCCTGGCTTGAATGTTCCTGCAAATAATTCAGAGAAAAGGTTAAGACCAGCAACTCATATAAAATAGCCCCACTGTTAGAGGGGGGGGAAGCCTTTTTGGTCCCATATCGAATTAACAAACAGTTTTGCGGACGGGTGGGGAGGAAGGCTGGTGTGGTTCAGCATCCGCCCTTACACCCAGCTCCGTCCGTCGGCTCGGCTTTGGAGGCGGCGAGGGAAACGGTGCTCGAGCTGGCGGTGCTGCTGCGGCGCTGCGGACAGTTTTCAGACTTCCCAAGTATTTTCCCTCTCTTTGAGTGAGAATCTCTGGCCGCTGCACAGCCCGGCCCAGCGGGGAGACTTCGGGAGGATTTGGCGGGGGCGGCAGGGGGTATCCGGATCTCACGGTGGGTGCGGGCTGCGCAAACGGGCTGAGGCACCCGCCGAAGCCAGCGCCAGTTTCTGAGCGGTGCTGAACGCCAGCAGTGGGCTTGCTTCGATTTAAATAGCAAAACGGGTCAGAAAAAGAGATGAATCCGAGGCTTATCATGCGATACTGCGGGTTCCACCATACTGCATCACACGTAACACATTTATAACAGCTTTATAAACAACTTCTGATGACAACTTCTTCCTCTTTGACTCGTGCCGAGCGGAAACTTTCTCCTCTGAAATCCAGGAGATTATTCCAGGAACAATCTAAATTACCCCTAATGTCCCGGTACATTTGAAATCAGTGGGAGCTCCGGCGCTGGTTTCTGGGCAGGCAGGAGCTCGTGTTGCATGAACAAAGGTAACGAAACCTGGCTCGTGTGCAGAACGCAAAGCACAAACGACCCGGCAGTAATTTGTTTGAGGATGAAATGTTTCTTACCCCACTTAAAAAAAACCCTACAGCAACAGAGCAGGAGGAAGAAAGCCTTCGCAATTAACCCCAGCTCATACAGCTCGCCACGAATTAAGCAGCATTTTAAATTCCATTTAGATCTTTTTTTTTTCTTTTTTAAAAAGGCATATCTGTTTACATTTATAATGTTGGTATCATCCAGTGCTTTAAATCAAATTATAGCTGTATCAGGCTGCTTAACAATGTTTCTTTTTAATTAAGTTTACTAGTCCCACATGCACTTTTTTAAAATATAAATTAAACAAACTTAATTAAATTACATGATGGGGGTTAGGTAAGACAGAAAAAAGGCCAGCAAGAATGTAAGGATTGATAAATCCTGCTGGATATATTCACATTTTGCACTTTTCCTAAACCCTGCGGCCTGAGGAAGGCGGCATGCCCTGCCCGGGCCCCGCAGCGCCCGCAGCACCCTACACGCGCGGTGGTGTCCGGACGCCTCTCCTTGTGTTGCTTACCCTTCTATGCCTATTAAAATCCTGCTTTCCCAGAGAGTTTGAACAGCTCAGGAAGCTCCTCAGAAAGCTGAACATCCGTGGATTTCCAGTGATCTCCCTGCCTCGCAGAGGCACGAGCAGCGCACCAGGTCTAGGCGAAGATGTCCCTGGTTTGGGGGCTCTCTTGGTGGACAGACCCCAGGGGTGGGAGCTCCTGGGGGTCCCTGGGGCATCACCCCCACCCCGGCCTCTGGCAGCAGCCACGGCGCACGGGAGAGCTTGGGGGGTTCAACTGGAGTCAGCCCCCGTCCCTGCGGGGTCTCGCGTTGGTTTGATTGATGAAACCCCGCCGAGATCAGGGATTTTCGGGTGCTTTTCGCTTGGCAGAAGCTCCTTATTTTCACCGAAAGCAGACGCGCGTGTGCTCTCTGGCAACTACCAAGAGCAAGGCGATTGTGTTTTTACTGAGAAAACGTTAATAAAAAAGTACGGGATGAAGGGGAGGGAGGTGGGCAGCAGATTCCATGTGTGGGCCTGGAGGGATTTCAGCTTCTCGGCCGCTCTGAGCCCACGCTCCGGAGAGATGCTCCAGAAGCTGGGACAAGCTCCCGGGAGGGCATTCGCAGCCGGGGCATCCCATTGTGTTGCATTTTTCTGGTGCAAATAGCACGAAAATATCTTTAAAAGATGAAAGGATTGCTGCGATGGCGGCAGGCAGGACTTAGTGCCGCGGGAAAGCCCCCGTGCTTGCACAGCACCTTTCCAAGGAAGAGCGAGAAAGGGCCGATAGCATCGGGCTGAGTCTGCACCCTGAATAACCCATGGCCACGGTAAGATTAATGGGGATTTTTATGGGGGTTAAAATTGAATAATCTCATCGAGGGAGAGCGAAGCAGCAAATCCCCCTGTCTCCAGCCCTGCGGGAAGCACAGTGATGGGAGCAGAGGAGCGTAACGCTGTGCAGGGCCACCGAAAAGCCTCGCGGAGCTGTGGGGTCCCGACCGTCCCTGAGACGCATTTGCCACCCCCCCCACGGAGACCAGCGGCCGTCCCCACGCACGCAGAGCAGCCTTTCGGTCCTCTCCGTAATTGCCCCGACTCGGAGGGCTCGGCATCTGGGTCTGCAAGGATGAAGTCAGCTCCGGAGCCGCTACGGGCTGGAAATGATTTCACCGAACTGCAATGCAGATGGATTAATTCCAGTACTGTAAAGTCAACATGGTTGAACACTGGCTACATCACAGTCTTCATTACTGCGGTCTGGATCGGGTTTTGATGAAGTAATTTCCCTTGGGTTTAGCACTTAGAAAACATATAGGGCGTCCTTCTTGGGTTCGCCTGGAGAGCGGTGCCCCCCCTCGCACCCACCCCAAACTGGCCTTTATCAGTTGCACATGGACCCCTGCGATTCGGAGGGGTCTCAAACGAGGCCCACATGGCCCGTGGCACACAACGCCCCGTCGGACACATGAAATGAGACGCAGTTTGGGCGCGTACGGTGGACGTGATTAATAACAAATGATATAACACTCTGAGGCTGCATCTTCAAACGCAAGGAGACACGGGGTGAGCGCGGATTAGCAATTCCTCCATCCTCCGTCACGAAACCGACTCCCGAAGAGCTCGCCGTTAGGTTTAGGTGCGCCTGGCTCCAGGAAGCCAACGCTCATCATCCTGCTCGATGTAGTTTCCGAGACTGCGAAGCAGAGCGCCCTTCACGCAGAGTAGAGGTTTATTCTGTCATTCTGTTCTTAGCCATAAACTGTAACCAAATCCTTGTCAGGAGCAATTTGCTTCCTTGGGAAGTCTTTCTGAAAACGAGACTGAATTTTGCCCGAGCAGCAGACTCTGCTCCCGGTGGTGGCATCTCCGAGACACCCTCCCGCACGAGCCACCCCGGGACAAGCAGCTCTGCCGCCTTCATTTGACACCAGGCCCTGAGTGAAAGATGCTTTTAAGGGCTAACAAAGGGGTTCCCCGATCCAGTATGAATTTGTTCACTTCCAGAAACCTCTTCCGATCACAGCTTAGTGTTGAATGCCAGCACCCAGGTCCTGGCTTCCTGGAAGAAGGAAGTAAATGCTCGTGATCAGGTAAAACTAAAGCTGCACTTCAGTGTTCTAAACCATAAAGGGGAATTTCAGTTGCAAATAGGAAGCAACACACCCGTGAGTTTTCTGTGGCATCTCACGGAAACTCGCAGGTAGGGGAGGACGAGGCATGCAAGGCATCCGTGCGGTCCGTGCAAGGGCATAAGCTGCATCTGTTCAGCAAACACCTTTCCTCTCCTTTGACTTCCATTTAGAGGTTAAATTTAACCCACCCCTCCACCATGCTCACCCTGCAGCTTTAGCGCTCAGTCCATAAGTTTTTCGGAATACGCCTTATAGCGCTATAATTATCTATAATGAGCTGGCAGCAAGAAGCAAAACTATGGTGACACAGAAAGATGCTAAAATGCGGACATAAAGCCGCGTGCCCACGTCCACGAGCACTCACCTTGCCATGGGCGGCGTTGCAGGGCAGGAACTCAGGGTGAAGCTGTGCTGGAGCTGTGCAACGTGCCAAGGGGTCCCCCGAACCGGCAGCTCTTGGCCAGGCAGGCTGGGGTGGAAACTTGTTTTTTGACAATAAAAATATAAACCAGGTCTGGTTAAAGTGAAGGGAAAGCGGGCAATTTGTGTGTGGTCAGACCTAAGCAGTTTGAATGACTCAGCACCGTTCTTCTTCATGCATTATTTTCCTGCACAAATAACATTTTGGGGAGGGGAGGGTGGGTGGCAGCAGGTAAGAGGGAAAAGATGTTTGCTCTCATTTGGGCTGAAACCACGTCGCCGGCCAGTCTCGGGGCTCTGCGTGCGGTCGGTGTTGGTCTCTGCCGTGAGAGGACGTGGCAAGGCTGGTGCCACCTTCCCGTGCCTGGGGTAGGTGCGGGATGGATCCCTAACCCTAACCCTTGCCCACGGCCGCAGTGCTGCTACGGGGGCAGAGGCTGTTTCACCCACGCCGGGTCCTTGCGTGCCACGTCTGCACCGTGGTCAGTACCGGTTTTGCCGAATTAAAGCCCCCGGAGGCACAGGCTGCTGCCATTCATTAGCCGCCGGTGCACAGCCGGGGACGAAAAGCCGTGCCGGGGTGCAGCCGCTGACGCGCCCACCGGCTGCGGGCGCTCACAAGCTGTCCCAGGGAAACGCGTCCTTGCTGCAGCAATTGCTTCTTCCGTCTCTAACGAGAAGCAGTGGCAGAGTCTGCTCCCTGCGTCCCTACAGCCACGGGACAGGGAGCGGGATGTGCCCAAGATCCCCCCGGATGGTCCTGCTGGCAGGGGGTCTTTGCTGTGAGCTCCATCCTTCCAGCTCACCCCTCGTCCTCACGCTCATTAACGCTGCCAGGGGTGGCAGTGGGTGCTGGGACCACCCGGCGCTGCGTGGGGCCACAGGGCCAGCAGCACCAGCTCCGGGCTGGTGGGATGCTGGCAGGGGACTGGGGCTGCTGACCCCGGGGGTTGGGGGGTGCTAGCCCAGGGGTTTGGGGGTGCCAACACCAGGGCCTGGGGGCGCTGACACAAGGCTGACGGGTGGTGCCAGCACCACGCAGCTTTTGGGACAGCAGAGGTTTTTATCACACGCCTCGTGACACATCGCCACGGAGATCCAAGTCTCCTGTGTGCCACCTCGAGGCAAAGCCCCACTTTTCTCCAGACTCCACACCCTGCAGGAAGAGAATTTCCCCGCGGCGCCGCGTACGTTGTGCTGGGCGGACGCTCGGTCCGCGGCCCTGTTTTCTTGCGACACTCATTGCATGTGAAGTTTAACGTGAGAGCTCCCCGGCACAGGCGCTCGGGCAGGGCGCTGGGGAGACAGCGCAGCGGGCGGGGATAGAAAATACCCGGGTTTACTGCTTTCTGCTGAATACCATTTTCTGGTGAACCCCAAGGACGGCGCGTGCCGTCCGACCCGCCCAGCCCGGAGGAGGCAGCGCTGCAGGCGGGTTATTGCTATGATGAAGAGAAGGTTTCTTTCTCCCTGTTCTCTTTCGCGGGTGCTCTCCAGAGTGACAACGTGGAATTTGCTCTGAAACTCGAGCAGGGTGAAGGAAATTAATTTTCCCCTTTTTTTCCCTGTATAGAGATTATTTCACATGCCTGGGACGATGAGTAGACCCGCGAGGTTGGAACCCCACCCACACGATTCCTGGCGGTGCCGGTGCCGTTGCCGGCAGGGGTTGGGGTGCCACCGCTGCTGCGGGTGCAGCGCTGCCGGGGGGGGGCTCTGGCAGCAGCGGGCAGAGGCGCAGCCCTTGCGCTGGGCTGCACGGCTCCGGCGCCTGGAAGTTTGGCTGGAAAATACGGAGAATGAGTTAAAGGTCCTGAAGGATGAAGGTGAAATGTTTACCGCTAAGAGCTGGTGATCACCTAGGTTTATTTAACCCCTGCTATTATTTAATTCACATGATATAAACCAATCAATAACGAGATACCTCCCTTAAATCGCGCGGCTCCTGCCCTACGTTAAATTACCCCGACGCATCACTCACACCTTCGGTACTAGGCGCGCGGTTGGGTTTAATATCAGACAAGGATATACACAATTTTAATATAAGACAATCCAAATGCAGTGGCGTGTTTGGGGGTTCATTGCCTGCTCTTTTCTTAAACGTCAGCAAGTTTGAGTGGGTTTTGTGTTAAACTGCAATATTCACATAAAATGACTTGTCCGTCAAATTATATTAAAAATAAGTGCCTGGAACATCAAGCGTTAAAATGGTTATCATTATTATAGTGATATTATAGTTATCATTATTATAGTTATTATTATAGTGATAAAAATGGTTATCATTATTTCCCAGAGTTTTGCTAAAAATACATTCATGTTGTAAGAGCTTTTTGGCCAATTTTGTCTTTTTAATTAAAATTATTCCTCTTCTCTCCCTCCCCAATCCTTATTTTATGTCTTTTTCTTCCCGGTTCTGGGTTTGCCAGCATAAATTAGAATTAACTCCATTAAATTTCATCACTCAAATAAAAAAACAGCACGAAAACACCATAGGACCAGCTTGGACTTCCTCTGCGTTTACGGCCCCTAAAGCCGTAATGAGTATTGCAGTCGTCTGGAGGAGGTGAAGCCGCATCAGTTTTGGGTTATATTTGCCCCAACTCAATCACCTATCCTAATATTACATTTCAAGGCTCTGTTGGAGGTGACCAGTGACCAACAAATGCCATCACTTGCTCCTTGATTTTTTTAATTTAATGCTTTTTAAATCGAATTTTATTTTATTATTTTATTT
>VWZZ01005992.1:547181-626192 GCA_013399095.1 Psophia crepitans | reverse complement strand
AGGGGGACAATCACCTCCCTTCTTGCTGAAGGTTTATTTCCTGCTGCCCAGAAACTGTCCAGACTGACTTTCTGCATTTCCTGCACTGAAGAACTTCACCTAGTCTTTCAGTGAAGCTAAAATATCTCTTCTTGAAAGATAAAGGGCTTAAATTTAAGTGATTAATTCTCCACCTTTCCTATCAACTGATCTGTTCCACTATGGTTGTTGTCAGAAAGAGCCATGGATCAGACAGGGAAGGTCTTGTTTACCTAAAGATCTTGGAATAGCTCCTGTGCCAATGCTTTCTATGGGAGAGGCACTCCTGACTGCTCACCATTCTGTCATCGTTGTCACTGCCAGCTTGTCATTGTCACCAACTTCTCATATACTAGGAAAACCCCAAAACTTTGATCCCTGGAGGTGTTCTTGGACTGCCATGATTTATATGATTTATAACTCCATTTTCTCCCTTTGTGGCCAGTCCTGGAGAAGAGAAAGACCTTCTATGCACAGCTGATAGAGTTACTGTTTTAGTTCGTGTAACAAGGGCTTGTGTTTTTGTTGTCATGGCTGCCAGGTTTTGTTCCCATAGCACTGTTTGTGTGTATGTGGATGTGATTCATTACCTACAGACACTAGAGCCTATACCCTGTGCTGCAGTTTGTACTCAAGCTGTTTCTCTCTAATAGAATGAATAAATATCTCAAATCTGCCTCTCGCTGCATTCAAGCCAGTGTCCAAATTGTTTGGCTTTGATCCACCTCCAAGGACCTATCAATTAATTTTGAAAAGCAGTTTTGACAAAAACATGGAATATTCCATTGTGAGCAGTAGTCAATGCATGTTCTATATTTTAACATAAACTGATGTCTTCCATTTCCAAGTTATACAAGGAAGCATCCACAAATGTACTATCTTTGAGATTATTCATAGGAAAATCAGAGGGATAGATGATTCCCATCATGATAAAAGAGCAAGCTTTAACAAGTTAAAAAATGCCAGCTGTTGGGAATACTGTTGGGAATACAGTTTGCCTGATGTTTTCCTGTGATTCCGGAGTGATTGCAGTGCCTGGAGTGCCACATGCAAAATCAAATAGCAAAACACTTCATAAGCTTGTACATTTCCTACACTGCCTATGCAAACAAAGCATGCACACTTGGAGCTTTTTGCACATGCCAATCTTACAGCATAAAACCAAACAGAAATAAATTACTGTAACACATATTGCCTGCAGGTAGTTGTGCGTACTTTTAGGTATCACCTATGAACATCATAATTAGTGGAGAAATTCTTGTAAATCCACTCTTTTATTATATAAGTTCAATAATCGGTTCCAGAATCTTTCAGGATTGGGCTCTGTTTCATCAGTTCTCACAAGTATGAAACAGAACCCTCAGTCTTCAAAGCCAACCCCCTTGCTTTGCCACTAAACCATCCCCACTTGAATTTCCTCCAGAATTCTGCTGGGTTTGCTGTTGCCTTTTTTCTTTTTTTCCTATCGATTTTACTGTTGATTCCTTTCTCCTACCCCTCTTCCCAGTACCCCAAACAAAGAGCAAAACTCCCTAAATGTTTCTGCAGAATCTCACAAGCAATGTCACAATGCTGAGATCTGTCAATGTTTCTTTTTACTTTTTATAAAAGGCAAACAATTCCCCTTCCCTTCTTTCCAGCAATGATGAACATTCATTTTGCAGAACTAGCCTCTGAAAAAGCCAGAACTTCCCTGACTCCAGCTTTTGAGGGAGATGAACTGTGATCCTCCAAGGAAAGACCTCCCTGGAATGTACCACTGGAGACAAAGAAATTCTGGAAGCCTTGCCATATTTCCCATGTTTGGATCATGCCAAGTGTTGGTCCTTTCTGGTATTTTGTGGTAATAAACTCCATATGCTAATGTGGTAATGGAGGACTTTTGAGTAAAGTAGCCACAAGTATAACAAAGTATAATAAGGAGATACTAGGGAATAATTTAAAAGAGAAGATGCACATTTTTCACAGCAAAAGAAGAACACTTAAGGGCTGCGGATGGTATCTATGTCATTGAGAAGGTTTGATTCAAGGCTGGATGCTTGCCTGAAGAATAAGGAGTATTTCAAACTGGAATTAGATGAGAAGACTCAGATAGGCTGTGTTAGGACCGAAAAGCCTCTTTGAACATCTTATGTAGGAAGTATTCCTGTTTCCCAGAACTGCGTCATGACTTTCAGCTTTCTCTGGCTGCTGTCTGGCTAGATGCCAGTACAGGGGAGGAAAGGAAAAATATGTTCTTTTTCCTTCATTCTAGCTAGAAATCTGGTTTTGAGGAAATTAGCTGCTCTGCCTTTCACCAAGCTCAGTGTTGGGCCAGTTGATGTGATAGGGCTGGTGGTATTCCATATAGTGTTCTCTTCGAGTAGAGACCTAGCAACAAGGACATGTCCTCACTGGACTGCTGTGCAGTAAGTGTCCTCTGTGCGACCTTATGGGATGGTCAACTGTCAGGTCGTTTTTTCAGAAAAAAAGTGTATTTTCCTTTGCTGAGGTGGAGGTCTGGGTTCTTCTTTGCTCATGTCATGCAGGTTCCCTCTAGGAAGTAAGAGTCCAGGATGCTTCTCATAAACAGGCCATTTACATCTTTGCAGAAAAGTAAACAAACAGGACATGCTCATAAACAGCTCATTATCTACTCGATTTTCTGAGTCATCACATCCAGCTTGGAATGGGAATCCCTGCTGAGCGGGTTGTTTTTGGCAAATCAGAGGATCCCTTGTGACCAGAAGTGACTGGTTTCTTCCCTTTATTCCTCCACACCCTTTTGAACATACTACAAGATACTTTTCACCCTCCATTGTGGGTAAAGACAAGAAACCAAAGGGACTGGGAACTGTCTCCAGTAGCAACCCTGCTGGAGCACAGCTCCAAGCAAAGCAACGTGGAGAAAGGACAGCAAATCTGCTGTTTGGGCAGCTCCCTTTCAGAGTGGTAACAGCAGCAGAGAAGAGGCCAGATGAAGGCGAGTTGGGGTGGAGAGATGGGGAAGAAGCCATGATGCAGGCTGGAGTGCATCGAGTGTTCAAAAAAGAGGTATTTTTCAATTGGATTTTGAAATGCACTTGTGGTCTAGTAAACATGTGTGTGTCAGTGGCAAAGACTCTGGGGATTTTCTTATTTCCTGAAGGTTCTGAGAAACAGGAAAACAATAGAGGAAAGAAGAACAACTGCATGCAGGTTTCTGTGCAAAACATGGGAAAACATACTTCGCATCAATGAAACACTTTATCTGTTCTGAAATAGGCCAACTTGTGTCATTCTTAAGTGCTTTAAAGCATAAGAAAAGCTGGGAAATTCAAATTGAAGAGCTCTTCTAGAACAGGAGAATATAAATGTTTCAAAGAATGTTCATTTTTATCTTCTCAGATTTTTCATTAGTACACAATGAGCACAAACGAACAGTGTGGTAAAGCCAAAAAGAAATGTGTAAACTTGCAAAAAAATCCATATGAAAAAGAAGGAGCTCTTTTCTCTGGGGAAACAAAAAACCAAAACCAACATTTCCACAGTTAAAGAATGAAAACGTTGGGTACAGAGTGTTTCAATCCTCCTTTGTATATCTGGAAAAGTGGATGTAGGCACCACTATTTTTTCCCTTCTTGGGTGCCACAAGAAACAATTTTCCTAGCCATGCTGAGAGGAGATTAATCTAACAGAGGAATTTCTTCAGATTTGGAGCCAGTGCTCTGTCATAACATGAACAATGCCATGGAGGTGCTGAAGTACTAAGAGGAGACTCAGGCCTGCAGATGTTTCCTGGGACACAGCTGAGCCAAGACAGCTCAATCCCATCAGAGGCAAGCAGGAGATCTGAGTCAGTGAGGGTGGTAGAAGTGAATGACTACATCAGAGCCTCCCAATCACACATGACGAGCCACTGGCAATATCAGTACAATTCAGCCTTTCTCTCTGAACACACAGAGATGCTTTATGCACCCCTCACTGTGCAGGGGAGATGGACTGTTTTCCATCAGATACAGAGGAACAACATGATAGTCCAGCATAAACATGCCTCTGCCAGAGCCATTGCTGCCCACCTCCTCCCCATCACTTACTCATCCCCTCCCACAGGCAAGACTGGAGATGAAATAGCAGTGGAAAGCAACAGAAGGGCCTGCCTGAATGGAAATTGAGCGGCTGCTGGAGCTTCAGAGTGACACTGCAGTAAAAATCTTGTGCCTGTAATGTCAGGAGATTAATATATGCAAGCTCTCCAGCATCACGGATATGAGAGACACTGGGTTCCTCCACATTGTAGGCATATGGAAACCGCCATGTTCAATTAACTCCATGCTTCTGGACCTGGTTGTTGTATACGCAGAGCAGTTCCAGTGCAGAGGCTGGAAAGGCCCTGGAGGAACCACTGCTGTCTTTCAAGGAGTACATCCAAGCTTTCTTGAAAATACTCACTGGGGAATGTTTGCTTCAGATATTGTCCTCCAACACAAACTGCATTTCAGCACAGGCCTGGAATAGTGGAGGGGAAAAAAGATGCTTTGTTATATTGGGCTTAGATTGATGTCCTAAAAGCCAAGCCTATGTTTCGGTACCGGAGGGAACATCCCTGCTCATCATGAGGAGGAATAGATGGGCAATGAATGGAATAATTGCCTAATAAATGTCCTGCTCTTCTCAAAAGTGGTGATTTGGGGAAAAGGTCACTGAGTCAGGATGCAACATCACGAGGGAAAACTCCTGGCTTGTGATTGTATTCAATCATCATGGGCAGCAGAGGTAGCCACCCATCCCATCAGTCTAACTTGGAATGAGTCTGTGTCATGTAACCTCCTTTGTCAGTGGCAATTCCAGAGTGAAAGTCTGTAAGATTTCAGTGGACCACAGCTCATCTTCAGAAATGCCTAAATACTTTCAACAGGAGCCAAGCGATGCCTCAAGCATGTAAGGGTGGTGAAACACCATTGCAGTGATACCAGGGTTTGGGTGTAGAGGAGGAAAGAGGTTCATGTGCCCCAGCATCTGACACCCAGCAGGAGACTAGTTTCCTGCAGAATTCTCCTTTGCTCCTGCTGAACCTATGCAGCTGTAATACCACCATGTTTCACTGAAGGTGAAACATCTGGCAATGGAAGCAGTTGTAGGAAACACCTAGTGGGGAGAAGGTGGCCTGAACAGCACATTAAACTTCTGTAGGGGAGGAACAAGAAACATCACTCCAAGCAAAACTATAAATTAAACTTTGTGTAATAAATTATAATTTGGATAGCCCAAACCAGCCAAATAATCACAGAACCTGTAACAAGTTTATTCCCCTTTTAAGGTCATATTAGCAGTTTGCAGAGCGGTGGCCCTTTCTTGCAGCTTTGGTCCCCGGATACCGTGTCTGCCTCATTAACACTAACTTGTTTCCTACAAGATACATTGTAAATCTTGGGGCTGTTCAGTCAGAATGTGCTAATTAGAAACTGAAAGGGCACTTTGCAAGGTATGATTCACTACGCTTGGACAGTGAGCGATAGTACGCGTTGGCAGAATGTATGCAATTTGACAGCAAAAGGGAATTTGCGCCCACGATATTTTCCCCCAAGTATTCTCAAATTCTGGAAGGTCGGAAGTGACAGAAATAGAGAGCTCTCTTTCTGATGATACATCAACAGAAAAAGTGATATAGTCCAACATTGCAGTACAGTTTCATGAGGACCAGGTGATCTGCTAACTCAGGGGCTGCTGAGCCAGAGCGCCAGCATTCTGCATCCCACAAAAAGCAGGCTGTCCCAGCCTGAAGAGAGATGGGCACACTACCCATTTAAGAGCATGGCAAGCTAAATGGTCAGACTACTGTAAGGAAGGCCCTGAAGTCAGGAGAAATTACAGGGAGATAATGATGAAGATGAAAACACTCACACAGAAAGAAACAACTTGTAGCCAATGCCAAAATCAGGAGGACACTAAGAGTATTTCAGCAGATGGCAGAGTCAGATACAAGAGATGCTGGATGCTGAGATACAAGAGACCAGGATGCTAATGAAAGGTGTGAAGGCAGGAACTGAATGGAAACAAATTCTTCACCTACAGTGACAAAGCAGATGGCCACTAGAAAATGGTTAAAAAAAATCCAGAACATTTGAAGCTGAACCATTCACAACAAGACAATATATTGATTGGGCTTGTCTCCATCTTCTAGACCTGGTGCTGATAACAATAACTCTTGTACATAAGCAAATACTGGCAGAAAGCAGAACAATAGCAGTTAGAAAAGAAAGATGCAATTTGTGTGAAGCTTTGCAGGTGAAGTACAGATTGGAGCACAGGGGAAAAGATATGGAGAAGGTAACAAGAAAGTTAGTCTGCGAACACCTGTCTTGAGTGGTAGCTTTGCCTGTGCTACCTCCAGGATGCATTCTTCTAATAAACCATCACTTTCTTCTTGGCATCACTGGAATCCTTTTGTATTACTTTCTCAGAACATGGTGCATAAAGCCCATCCTCTAGCCTTCACAAACAGATATCTTATACATCAGGGTCAAGAGTTCCAACAAGATAGAGGATACTTCTTGGGGTGAGCTCATTCTCGAAAAGGTTAGCACTGAATCTCCAGCTGGTAGGTAAGTCGGTAGATGAGGGTGAGAACATATCTTTCATTAGACAAACACCTTTTTTTTCTAGGGACAAGGAAAGGCCAAAAACAATGCCCAACCCTCAGAGAGATCAGCGAGAGCTTTCCCATAGACTTCATTGGTGCAAGACTTTTAGTCTTGCTGTAAATCCAGACCTTGCTCCAGGCAGTTCCTCCTGTTCTCCAACACAAAGCCCTTCCATGCAAACCATTCCACCAATCTATTTTGGATCATTGCAGACAAGACAACTAAGCAAAAGAACAGGACATGTAATCTATGGCTTCTTTCCTATTGGGACACCTTTATTATTCTGGCCCAGGTACCCATGAATGTTCTATCTCCTGTTTCCTTTAGTGAGGCCCAGTAACTGATGCCTGTTCCCTGCCCATATCTGCCAAAATTTTCTCTGAACTGACTCTCTAGATGTTTAGGGCCAGGTTAGTCCAAGCTTAGACAAGGTAAGAAACTGGCAGAGCATTCAGATACAACATAGTGCCGTGACACTTGCGCTGGAGTGGTGTGCTGCACTGAGTGGTGTTGGTAGGAGAAGATAGGGGAACAGTATTAGTTTTTTCCAGAAAATTCATGGCTAATGTAAAGAGACATCTTTTGCTGACAGAGCAGTTTGTGCGGCATCAGACAGAATAAAAGCCTCATCAAGGCTAGGACATACTCCTTCACCTGCAGCCATGTTGGAACTGCTCTGTTCCTTTCTGTAGCCTCACACACCACTGACAACAAAGAGATAATCAGGAGGACAATGTCTTCATTTAGAGATTGATCATTCCTCCTCCTTTCTGGTAAAGGCCAAGGCTTGTGGCTGGAGGTCCACCGGGATCCAAGGGCAGCCAAGTAGCTCTTTCAATCCACAATGGGATGGAACAGTCATTTTAATAAAAGGGAGAAAAAGTGTTTCCTCTGTGGCTGCAAAAGCTTGTAATTGGCCTGGCAGAGCATGCAAACCCTGGTTTCATGGGAAATGCTCTCTTCTTCCTTATACACGTGCTCCTTTGTAATACTGCTGGGGTCTGCTATGCTGTTGTCTGAAGCATCCAGCTCTGAATTAAGTGTGGCAGGGTCTGTCAACACAGTGAGACAAACAGGAGACTGCTGATAAAGCCCTCACCAAAGACAGCTTAGGCAATGCAGCCAAACCTGGAGGAAGACAAAGCGGCTAAAATAGAGTCCAGTCTCCACACCCCTCAGCATGATCAGAGCAGTCTGAGAAATCCCTGGCTCCAAATCCCACTTTCTTTTTTGCAAAATATGAGTGTCTCCCTAGATCAGGCTCCAAAAGTGTCTTATAAAGAGTTGCAGATAAAAATGGATGCTACCTGCTAAAAGAGAAACAGTTTGTATGACTTCCACGTCGTGATCAGCTTTCTGCTGGGCTGCCCTCCCACTTGTCCCAAGGGCTGCACACACAGATCAAAAAAGGGATCATATCCCAAGAGCTAAATATTAGACATAGCAGACAGGTGTATACAGAAATAGGTCACAAGGATTGCAGCTGGTTTTGTAGATACGGTTTTACTGAGATTCAGCTTCAATGAAAAGCTTAAGTGAACTGAACTGGGGATGGAGGTGGGGGCATGAATTCTCACTGTGTTTGTGAATTGCCTGGTAAAGGTACACTGACTGTGCCAGTCCAGCATTAGCTCTTCACTCACTCTTCCATGGAGGAGGCTGGCTCAAAGGAGAGGGATCTAAAAAGTCTCTTAAATCAGTGTGTTAAAATTCAGTATTCATTAGATCTTGGGTTTGCTGAGACTTCTAGTTATGGGGAGAGACACCACTGTTTTGCTTCCAAATTCTAGTCAGGAATCTAATTTCCACCTATTTCTTCTTCCTCAGTTCTTTTTCTCTGGTGCCTCACTTCGTCTTCAGCTCCTCTCCTATTTCCTTTCTCACCATCTGTCCCCAACCATACTGTTTGCCTGCTGCAGAAAAGATGCAAGTATTGCCAATTTATGCTTAAATTTCTTTTCTTCCTCTCTCTTTATAACATACTGAGTCACGGAAAGCAGATCTCGGAGAATCTGCTGGCCTCAAGGCAAGATTGCCTTTGCCTAAATGATTTGTCTAACCTGCTATTAAAACCATTCAGAGATGGAGATTCCACAACTTCCCTAGGCAAATCTATTGCCTAAAAATAGACTCCTGTTTATCAAATAGTCTGAAAGTATAATCTGTAGCAAAGGATTATTTATGTGCTCTACAATATCAAGGCTGGGACAAATGAAGAGGCCAAAGTAATCTGCCACCACTCTGGGGTCAAAAGAAGTCCTTAGAGCACAATCTTCTGGATTTAGTCACAGCAAGTCTCCTGGCAGCTCCGTGTACTGAAGTTAAGCTGCTTGAGTTGGTTCTGATATGTATATGCAAGGCCCCACGTTTAACAAAAATATCAGTATCTTAGCTGCTGAGATTACAGCTCTGAGTTGTGGCTACCTCCCTCCACACTCAGACATCTACAACCACACCCACACCTTCCTTGGAAATGATCTTGGGCTTCAGTTCCAGAGGAGCAAATTCTGGGACAAGATGAGTTAGGCTTTCTGTGTGAAGACTGGCTTTGGTGGTTGGTTGGAATTTCTTTTACAGACAATTAGAGACCTTCGGATGATTTAGGAGTAAAAATGAATCGTTTTCTGTCTCCAGTGTTATAGTGAACACAGCTTTTCCCAGGTGAACATATTTCTACTGTCACACATTGGTTGAAAGCCCGAGGACTCCATGCACCATGGATCTTTGACACTCATAAAAGTGTTGGGGTTTTTTGACTAGCATGAAGCAAGTCAAGAGTCAGCCAAGGAAATGTGTACTCTGGTTATATGTGCTATGAGAACATCAATCCTCAGATCTAGTGTTCTGGCCTCTTCTTCTAAAAGAAGTTAAAACCAGATGCATATTTTCAGAGAAAATACTAATTACTCCAGCTCCTATGTATACGATCCATGCCTTTATTAGCCCAGGCTTGTGCAGCAGACCTAAAGAGCTTGGAAACATCTCCTCATTTGGTACCTAGGTCAAATACTCAGCATAATAAAATGAAATCAAGTCCTATCCTGTTCGTTGGTCATAGCTGTGGGTCTGAAACAGAAAGGATTGAGTAGTCAATGGAGCTGAGCTGAGAGTGAAGAGGAAACACAGGGTTCCACCTTGCTTCTCTACCCACTATGTTGCTGGTGAATGTTATGATTTATTTGCTTGCATCACTCTCTTCGCTGATTGCAATCCCCTCTGATCTTCAGACAGAACATCAATGACTAATGAGCTGTGCGTGTTCCCCAGAGGAACACTCTTGCTCACTTCTGTGTCTGGGTAGTCTGGAGGTCTGCTGAGGACAGAGAAGCAGGAAGCACTTTTGCACTGAACAGCCTAACCTTAGAGGATGCTCACCAGTGGTGGCTCTAGACAATATGTGACCAATAAGATCACAAGGACTTTGTTCACATTCCATGTGCTTCAAAAAGCTGTATGGCAGTCTGTACTGTTTATTAACATATATCCATTTAAACTGAATTTCTGTGTTTAGATTATTTAAAAATAAGGGCTTTTGTCTTATAAGCCGTGTCTTCCTCTTTGGCAAAGCCACTTAACCCACCCTCACTGTGGGGCAGGATTTCCTTTGACTGACTGACTTTATACTTTCTGGCTATGGATTGAGTGTAGGTTTCTAAGATGAAAATGACTGGCACTGTCTTTGCACATACCCGGCCAGGC
Source organism: Psophia crepitans (assembly GCA_013399095.1). Taxonomy (NCBI): domain Eukaryota; kingdom Metazoa; phylum Chordata; class Aves; order Gruiformes; family Psophiidae; genus Psophia; species Psophia crepitans. The sequence goes on along the minus strand of VWZZ01005992.1, from coordinate 615,873 downwards.
TCTGTTGCTAGAGTCAGTGATAGTGGAACCATTGACCTCAGTGGAGTTTTTTTGCATTTACTTCAGCAGTGAGTTTGGCTTTCTCTTTCTATGCCTATCAAGTTACAAACCCGAGTTGCCTGAGTTCACCTTGACTTTCATTGCTCTTACATGAGCATCCATAAAGGGAATTTAGACAAGTCAGTACATTTTTCTGTCCAGAATAAATAATTAGGGACTTTCACTCAAAGGATCCAAAGACATGGCAAGACATTAATGCTGTCTGCCTAGTAACAGTTGTGACAGATGCTGTCAAATGGTAAGGTTATATGGAATCACAAATTGAAGATTTCATCCAGGAATTTCCTTTTCCAAACAAACCAAAGATTCAATAGATAAATACTAGAGAATCAAAGTTATCATTCTTATAATGATTATCCATCATTCCAGACTACATCTTGCCATCAGTACTGTTAAATCTCCAGCCTCTTGTACCAACATGAGGGAAGTCGGATGGGAATATTAATGGCAGCTGCAATAATGCAAAAGGCGTCCAGCTGCGATTCTGAATGGCTTTTTGCAGCTGCACATGGTGGTGCTGAGATGGCCTTGATATGCTTCTTAGTGCTCCCAAATTAGCTCCCAGCAAAGAGTTTAAGCCTCTCAGCTGAATGATGGTGACTGTCTCAGTGTTCTAACTTTTGCTTATCCTGGGAATTGAGGTAAACATCTCTGGTTGCTTGACTGTGAAAAATACGATTTGCCATTGAAATACATCTGGCCTAATTATCTTGAGACCAACATTCCTAGCTCCAGAGCGATGTGATCCTCCTAAGGGTGTGATGTCAGACATATGCCCTTCCCCATGAAAGGAGTACTGAGGATCTGAACCTCATATAAATAACAGTGTAGTGCCCTGTGCCCAAAGCTGCTTGAAGAGGTTCTCTGGTATCTGAGAACTTGAATTCCAAGAGGAAAAGTTGGCTCTTTGGCTGATGTCCAATGCCAATCAAGTTCACACAGGCTGGGAGGAATCTGGCACAGCTCATGACTGACCCTGAAGATGAAGATTATTGCCTAGGAAAGGGTACAGTGTTGGGCCAGTGATACATGGCCAAGTTTGATGAATTAATAGGATGCTCAGCGGCTTATTTGAGTCTCTCTGGAATATTTTTACTCTGCACACTAAGGTAGTTGCTTTCCATGATGTTCTAAGTCTGCAAATTCCTTCTGGCCTGAACAATATTTTTATTATTATTATTTTTAAGCATGTAGACTAAACACAATCCATACATTTCAGAACTGCCCAATGAGCTCTTTCCCTTCCATTGGGAAACGGAGCCTTTTGGATTGTTTATAGCCAGCTCTGTGCTTTGGATGGCTGACTTTGCAGGACCTCTTGTTTTTTGGTGACACAAGGGAAGCAGTAAGAAGGTCACTGCACCCCCAACTTGCTGTGCTTTATTCTTAGTGACTTGAATGAGCACCACACATAAACTCTGCTGGGACATCTAGTCTCTGAAAGGACAAATTCCATTTTTGCAATAAGTGGCACAAATCCAGAGTCAGTTCACTGAAATCAGCAGAGTTATTTTGGATCAGGACTGAAGAGAACATAGCCTAAAGTCAGAATCTGAGTTAAACAATCCTCAGAAGCTGTAGTGACTAGACAGTATTTACTTGGAAAGCCAATGCATATCTGCAGATATTTAGACTTGAGATGTCTGACACAGCTCAAAGTCGTTCTAGTTCTCTACCTCCTATCTGGCAAGAGACTTATCAGCCAGGACATTGATCAATTCACTATCTTGCTCCAATGATTCTTACAATGACTTTCACAGGGACACTGGGATCATCTCTTTTTCTGATTCCAGTAGTGGGACCAGCACAAGGCATGTTCACAGATTCACAGATTCATAGATTAGTAGGGGTTGGAAGGGACCTCTAGAGATCATCTAGTCCAAGCCCCCTTCTAGAGCAGGATCATCTAGAGCAGGTTACACAGGGTTGTGTCCAAGTGGGTTTTGAATATCTCCAGAGAAAGAGACTCCACAACCTGTCTGGGAAACCTGTTCCAGTGCTCAGTCACCCTCAGAGTAAAGAATTTTTTTCTCATGGTCCTTCCGTTCCAACACACCAGTCACAGGAGCCATCCCACCTGTCTCTGCAACGCTGATAAGATCACAGCCCTGCAGACGTGCACACAGGTCCAACTCCTCTTGTTTATTCCACTTGCTATATGCATTTGCACAGAGGCATTTAAGTTGGGACCTGGATGAAGCTGACTTACTGGCTGGAGTGGCTTTAGTATTCATTGCCACGTACTTCTCTGTCTTTTAAAAAGGCCCCTCTATTTGCCTGGGCACTGCTGTGTAACTTATGGGTATTATCCCAGCTCTGTAGCTAGAAAACCTTACTCAGTCGTATTAGCTTCTGCTGCAGAAAACCTAACTTGGCTTTAAACTTTGCCCCTGTTCTTCACAGCAAATTGTCTCAGACTGTTTGAAATAATTGGAGAAGTCTTTAGAAAACCATCGTATGTATGTATCTCCATTAAATTCATAGTCACATACACACAATACATTCAGTTACCCTTGATTAGAAGTTAAACAACAGAACAGCAATTTGTTCTTGACAATATCAGTTCACCTTCTTCAGCACACCTCTAGCACCAATGGTTCTGCCCTTTAAATGCAGCCCTAGGATTACAGAAATCCTACATCAGTCTCCAGCTCCACCACAGTTTTAGCAAATGACCTCAGAAAAAACAGTTTCATCAAGGATCTGTTTTCCCATCTGTGATACTTATTCCCAACCTTCTGGGAGGCTTGCCAGGATGCTGGATGTGCAAAAATTGTTTAGTTTTTGTACTGGTACAGGATGCAGAGATCATTGTGACCTGCACCTCTCAGGGCTTTGCAGGTGAAACTTGGCTAGGTTCACACCTCATCTGGAAACTTCCAGACAGGGTGAGATTAGGTAAATTCTGAGCTCAGAACTGGATGACAAAGAGGTTTCCTTCTTGTGCTCCATCATACATCCTTCAACGCTCACTCCTACGTTTTCCAGAGCTGTTCCCAGACTTTTAAGAAAAACTTGTGAAGTGGAAAGTGACACAGCAAAGCTGGCTGAAAATGACTTCGTTTAAAAGCCCTTTGCAAACTCTATGACATGATAGAAACAGTCAGCAAAACAAGGTTGCAGAAACATTTTTTCAAGCTTTTCTTCTCCTTCTTGCCATTACCAGGAACCCCTCTTTCTCACATATTAACCATCTCTGGTCCAGGAAAGACTGGTCCAGAAAGCCACAGGAAGGAACAGCCAGACATCCTTCTCATCAGGAATCTGCTTGGTTCCATTTAAAAAAAATAAATCATCAGATTCTTTTAAGTAAAATGTATTGAATGACCAGAAACGACCCTGAAAGTACTTTTCAAACATTATTGATAATAATTATTTGGTAAGGATTTCTTTTTTTTTCTTTTTTTTTTTTCGAAACAGCGCTGGCCTTTCTGTTCCAATTTTGAGTGTAGAAGTAACCAAAAAGCCTTAATTCAAGTAAATCCAATATTTTTCCTGTTCTTCTTGTGATGTTTGGATCAGATTCTTACAGTACCACTGCAAATTGCTATTTACTTAAATTATTTTTTTTTCATTGTCTCAGAATATTCTGATGGCTTAATAAAAAGAAGTACTAAAAAAAGACTTGAATGGAAGCAGGCTTCATTTGCACCTAGATATGAAGTCCTTACATTTTGGCCCAGAGGTTCAAAACAAAATGCTTGCAGCTTGATTTCTAGAGTCATATCGAACACAATTGGCACATATATCAGTGCTGGTTGTATCTTTGTATGTCAGGCCAGCTACTGTAGGCATTCAAAATTGGACACGTATGCCTATTTGAAGTGCGCATCTTAGAAACCTGTCTGTATTACTGTGCTTGAGCTTAAAAACAATATCCTAGAGTTCATGCAAATGCAAAAAAAGTTTTCTCTTCCATACTGGTTAGGACAGAAAAATCAAAAAGTATCAAAGAAATTAAAGCAGAGGGGTGATTTCTGTAAATTTTGGAAGGGCCAACAGGTAAAGCCTGAAGTCCAACCTAGAGATCTGATATCCATTCTATTTCAAAGGTGAAGATAAAGTTCACTCAGCTGTGCTTAAAAAATACTATTTAATTTTAATAAAACCCATTCAATCACTGGTCTGTTGGCTTGGCAGCCACTGCTTAATGCTGTCAACTGGAACATCTGAGTTTGGGAATAAACTCAAGTTCCCAGGACCTAAGCTGGCAGAGGGTAAGTGCATTTGGAGATGCTGTGTTTGAGTCCCTGGAGGAGGGAAAATGCCTGTAAAGTTCTTCGGGGATAGGAGATTCATGGAGTCTTGTTACAGTAGGCTCCCTTATGTCTCATTTGTGTGCCTTCCTGGCTGGGAAGAACACTGTGAGTGGTTGAAGCCATGAAGGAAAATGAGGGCAAGGAACTAGGTTTTTTCTGGGCAGCAGTGATCAGGCTCTAGATGCTGGGCTTTTTATGCCAGACTATGGGAGAGAAAGAATAGTTCCTAAAAGAGAGGAATGAATTAGGGCTACAAATAACTCTGGAATGACTGGAGTGTTAACCCCGTGGGCGCTGTCATCCTTGGAAACACCAAGCTGAACTGGGGATCCTGCTTTCTGTGACCACAGGTAGTGGGAAGTTATTCTGTCATAGTGTGGCATTAACATTCTTGACTTGGATTTTAAGAAATCCAACATTTTGAATGATACTTTGCGTTATGTTGTTACCCATCCTTTAGGAACCCAATCAAGATTCACTACCTCATTATGTTGAGGACTCCCTGGAGTCCTTGGGTAGAAATGCCGTTGGCTTACATTGAGCACAGGACTAATGTGAAACATTGCATTCGATTCAGCCAGATTTCATTGAACCACTTTTCAGTAAGCTGTGAGATTCCTGCTGGATTCTTCTCATGAATGGGACTTTGGTCCAACCACAAGAAACTCTCTGAAAAGAGACACACTGCCTTTTTCTAGGTCATCCAGCTAATTGCATTAATTTTCAACTGTAGCCCTGTTTGTAAAGAGGCAGCAAAGACAGAGACTGTTTTTCACCAGGAAGATTTCTCAGTCTCTCTTTTGGGAGAGCCATCTGGATTCCAGTTCATATTTTCAGTGCCATTTTCCTGGGCATCTTACCTTTGCCCTCTGTCGGGTTTCTGTGTCAGTGAAAATCACTGGCATGACTCTCATAAAGTTAACATTAAACCCATCAGTTGTACTTAGGGCAATCCACACATCTTGGAGACCTTATTGCGCTCTACAACTACCTGAAAGGAAGTTGTGGAGAGCTGGGGGTTGGCTTCTTCTCACAGATAAGTAGTGACAGGGCAAGGGGGAACGGCTGCAAGTTGCGCCAGGGGAGGTTCAGGTTGGAGAAAGGGAGAAATTTCTTCTCGGAAAGGGTGGTTGGGCATTGGAACGGGTTGCCCAGGGAGGTGGTGGAGTCACCATCCCTGGGTGTGTTTAAAGAAAGGTTGGATCTGGTACTGAAGGACATAGTTTAGTGGGTAATAGGTGGTAGGGGGATGATTGGACTAGATGATCCTGGAGGTCTCTTCCAACCTTAATGATTCTATGATTCTATCTTCCTTTCTGATGCTAATTTGATTTCCTCTTTGACAGTCTGAAGTATCAAAGCCAAACCTTTGCAGCATTTCTTCAGAACAGGTCTAAAAAAGGGCTGAATACCATCTCTTTCAAACTTCTAGTGGTGATTTTTCAAATTAGTCATTACCTCTCTTTTTTTTTTCCCCTCGGTGGAGAAATAGAGTCTTTAAAAGAGAAGAAAAAACTTGAAGTATATTTTGGTGCCAGCTAAAAAAATTAAAGTCCAGTTCAATCCAGACATTTCCTTTTGTATCATTTTCAAGGCCTCCCTTCTGCAAGTATCTGGTCTTGCTCTCTCTGTTTCTGTGTTTGTAACCCACAATTACAGCCTCTGACCTCAGGCTGCTTGAGAGAAGTGAAACCAGAAGGGACATCTTGCCTGAAATTCAGTAGCACTGAGGCTGGTGGCTCAGGGCCTTAACAGAATATCTCAAAACCATTTTTTGCTATTTAATAGCAGGAGCTGAGTTTCTGGGGTGGGTGTGAGAAGTAAAACACTTTCCTATGAAAGCCAGCCTCTGAGGCAGAAGTCAGGAGATGGGTTGGATGTTTTGCATCATTGTACTGTGGCATTTGGTTGGGTTACCCGGAAGGAACTGGCCTCAAAACTGGCTCTGTGTTTCTTGCAGAAAGATTTTGCCACTAACACTTTGCAGAATTACATCTACCAATTATTGGCTGGTATTTCCTAGCAGAAGTAATTTGTACTTGTTTTTTCCCCTTTTAAAAAAAGGAAAAAACACCGCCTTTCCAAGGGAACACCAGAGTGCTTAACCAATAAACCATTTTCTTTCCTTCAGGGGAAATAAAATCATCCTTCTATTTCATATAGATTTTACACGCGTTGCAACACCCTTTTAACTTTCCAGGCTTAGATTACAGTGCCTGCAGTCCTGGCATTAAAGCTGATTTACACCCCAGAGTAAAGTAAAATACTGTCGTACTAAGAGCTTTGAAGGCCTTGACTTCATTGAGGTTAATGGAGTGAATCCTGTTAATGTCAGCTCAAGGATGGCTCAAGAGAAAATGGAATAATGTCAAAACTAAGCAAATTACAGGAAAAGTGACACTTAGTAGTCTTGTGAGGCTTATCCTTGGGACAAATATCAAAACCTGTGCTTTTCCATATATGCTACACATTCCTTCAAATTTTTTCTGAGATGACTAACTGACTGGACTAGATTTTTGTATATTCTGCCATAACAGGAGATTAAGCGTTCATGTAAATCTTCCATTCAAATACCCATAGTAATTGCAGTTCTGAGACTTCACTGAGGACTTTGGTCAAGAAAAGACAGACCCAAGTGAGAAATCAGTTCATTTGATATAAGCACAAATTCTGCCCATGCTGAGGAACTCAGATGTGAGGATTTTGTTTAACAACAACATTGGAGTAAACACTGAATTATTATCAGTGGATGGCTCTATTATGGTCAAAAAGTTGACTTTCTGAGAAAGGTTCTGTCATGGACACTTCAGCTCCTCATGACATGTAGGATTCTCTTCTTGTGTAAACAAGACCATGTTCCCATCTCCAGACTTTTGCACCACCTTTTGTAGTACTTTGATGTCACTCTCCAGTGATGCCATTTCTTCAGTAGTACCATGGCTGACAGCAGAAGGCAGAGAAATTCCCGCCTGGATCAAAACTTCCAAGCTCACCGAGTGGTCAAGTGGCTAGTGAGACTAGCTACCCTCTTTCTTCTTGGATACACCAAAGGTTGTCCTAAGAAATGATTAGGTGACTCAGATAATTTTCTGTATCGTGCTGGGCACCCTTGTCACTTAAATGGGCTTAAAACCAGAGTCTAGGTAGAATCTAAGGTCTCTGTCTCCTCTTCCAGTACATTTTTCCTTTGTTAATCATGGGAAAGGTTGTAAATAGCATGTTCCTTTCAGTACTATAAGCCAACTGCTTCTAGTGCATCCATGTTGTAGCGTCTGCTGCTGTCTCTAATGTTCTCATAGTTGTCAACATTGTGTGAAAGTCATGTTATAGAGGGCGAGTGAAGTCTGTCTCATGTTGCGTTGTCCCTATGATTGCTTCAGCAAGGACACTGAATGGGTGATCTGGGGATTGGCAGGTCCTGGTCTTTGAGCACTCCACAAGATACATTCTTTTGACATACCTAAACAGGAGTAACTGTGTGAGAAGGAAGGTTGTAAAATTGAGTAGTGTATGGAAGGAGAGTTTCCAACATCTGCAAAACCTCAGCAGATTGCTCTAGATGCATCAAGAGAAAGATGATTGTGAGATTACTTTCCAAGAGACTCTTCCTAATTTTCACTTTACAGTGAGTGAGTTGGATTTATCTGGGGCCTCCATCTCTCTTGGATGAGTCATACACATGAATTTTTGTGCATACACTTTTGGATTAATCAGCAATTTCACTTTGACTCACTCTCTTTCTGTTCATTCATTAAACATTCCAGCAAATGTCTTTGCATTCAGTCCTGTGTTTATCCAATCCCACAAGTTTTGGCATTCTCCTATTTGGTAAAAGCATGAGACCCACTTCAGGCTGGAAATAAGTGAATTTAGAGAGAACACTTATGAAGAGTGAATTTAAAATGAACCATGTGGCCAGGCTGCCCAATCAGAATGGATAAATCCCGACAACAAATTGCCCATGAACAGTCAAGGGAAAAGGACTATTTATTTGAATGACTTCACAGCTGAATTCACACAATATGTACATTTGAAAGCAAAAAATGAAACACAAGTCATCCAAGAAACAACCTGCTATGAATCATTGACAAAGAAATGCATTTGCAACAAGAAATCTCAAATAGCAAAGTACTTGCATGAGGCAGTTTGTTTCAGGTTCAAGTCTTACATGAGACCAAGGCTTCTGAATGGACCTTTAATGTAAAATGCAGGAAAAAAAATCCCGTATCTTTGGCTGGTTTATATTTTCGACAAGATATGAATTTTAACTCCTTCCTTTCCTTGATCTGTCTGGTGACTTTTTTGAAATGTTGACAGTTTTGCAAAATCAATGTCCTTTTTTCCTCTTGGGGAAGGCTTGGGCAAGGTTGACCAATGCAGTCCAAGCAGTGAAAGCAGAATGACTAAAATCCCGTACGTAGCTCTGAACACATAATCTAGGCTAAGTCACAGAACTGGCTTGCCAAAAGGACACGAATGAAAACCAGCTTCAGTTCCTGCTGGCGGCAAGCTTGGAGGAAAGATGATCTGTTTAAGTCTAGTCTCTTTCCTTAGGCAGCCCCTTGTTCAAAATAAAAACTGAAATAATGTCAGAGTGCCAATATGTTTACTGAAAAGCCCTGCATGGCGCAAGCAGTGTGCGGTCCAGGTGACTACATGCCAAAGAGTCTGCACCGAGAGGCATGGCAAGCTTTTCCAACACCATGCGCTGCCTGCTCGCTCCTCTTCTAGAGTCTCTGTCCCTCTGTAGTCTTTTGTACTCCTGCAGTAATGGCCCTAATGACCTGAAAACTTCCAGTTTAGATTTCAACCAACTACATTTCTCCCATAAAAACAAAATGTAGAGCAATTCAAAACCAATTTCTCCTTTTTAATTCCTTTTTAAGGAGGCAGTCCTCTGGGAGGGGCAACATAGCTCAGCTTGAAAGAAGGATGGGACTGAGTCTGAGTCTCATTTCAGGTCCCTTTCTAAAATCTGATGATCACTGTGAAGACCAGTATGCTTTTTTTCCACACTGGGAGAATGTAATGTTTTTTTCCCACCAGCTTAGAGGATTTTTCTGGGAATGAGGGCATTGGGGTGAAATGTCACAACTTTAATGGCAAGTTACCCAGGCTTTCTTTGTTACAGATATGTGATATATTTGCATGTCTGTGGAATATTTGCCACACTCTTCCATGAGGCATTGAAGCCAGGCTTTCAAATGCTGAGTAAATCTTTATTCCTTTTTCATGCCCAGTTTAATTTATTCCATCAGCACTGGCTACATAAAGACATAAATCTTCCCATGGAACAGTGCAAAACAACCATCATCAATTTGTTATTTCTGATGATTGAGCTGCAACTGGCAGGTGGCCAGGAATTAGTGCACTTCATCTTTTTCTTAGGTTTCATATAATAAAGTGAATAATTGGGGTAATCAATTTGGAAAAAAAAAACCCAAACAAAACAAAACTGCACCTGTTTTGCTCACAGCAGAATTTGGAGAGCAGAACCTACCAGTTAGAAAATACATCATCCTGGTTGGTAACAGGCCTTGATTCAGGCAGAAACAAAGAGAGGTCTTGAAGTTCATGGGGAAAGCAAACACCTTGAATGTTCAGCCATATCTCCAGAACTGCCCAGTCATTTGTCACTGGAGATCTGAAGATGGACAAGGTCTCTCATGAGGTTTTCAGCTTCACTGACTGGGGAGTGCGACAGAAAAGCATAGGAAGAATCAAGTGTCATATTTTCTAGCCCCAGTCTTTAAACTCTGCATAGTGCTATTGACTTCAGCTACTCTGGGTATTTGCTTCGACAAAGAGTAAGATTTGAAGAATTTAGGATGTTCAAGGGAAGAGACATTTCTAAAATAAACATCTTCTTAACAAAGTACTTTTGAAGTAGTTTGGATTATCTCCTTCCCTCTCCACTTTCATGTCTTCCTATGGGAAAACACATCAGAGGGAACAAGCCTGTGTTGGGAGTGGCTTCCTCATGGTTTTCAGACAGTGGCTTTGGGTAACCAGTAGCTTGAAAGAGAGGAGACCATGAATAACATACTGAGGAACTAATCCAGGATGGATGTGAGAGCACATTCAGAGGCTCCTCTTCCATACTGGCTGGCAGACTCAACAAGCTGGAGTGAATTCTGCAGTAGACTTAGGTCTTTAATTACTCTGGGTAAGTGCACGCTAGGGGAAGCATGAACCTCGTGCATCAGTCAGAGCCCACTACCTTTGAATGTGCATCGCTGTCTGCTGCGTGAACTAGAGGAGCAACTGACAGAGGTAGGATGTTGTTACTGTACAAGAACAGATGGTTAAAGGGAGATGTGATACATTTATGTCTCTGCTAGCCAGTAAAAATATATGGATATTCAAAATCCTGGCTCCTCTTCCTGATTCTGGGAGGAAATGTGGCCTAAGCCAGTACACTCAACACAATCAATCACTTAGATTTAGTGTGTAATCTTTCTAAAAGGCAGATTGTCATAAAAGGGATCTTAGCTCTGTATACATCTCTTCTAAAACTTTTCCACAAATTTATTTTTAAAACGTATAAATGGTCCTTATCTGTCTCCTCAGGCCGTGATATAGGGCTGGCTTAGACAGAAAGCTGGAAAAACGAGGAGTCGAGACTAATAACCATGACCTTCCACGAGGCTGGCAGCTCACTGCACTTTTCTGTAGCTCAAAGAACAAACACTGTTGTGACTACCTATATTGCTGGTTTTTGCAGTTATGCCCTTCTATTTAGGATTTCAGCTCATCTGCCTACCGTGTAAAAAGTTTATAGTACAGACTGGCAATTTTCAGACACAACATGCAGAGACTGTGGTGGCTGGAGCACATTCAACTCTGACAAGATCTAAGGACCACATGCACATTGCCATGTCCAGGGGTTCAGCCCCAACAAAACAGCACCTTCTTCTTCCCCAGTTCATTCCCTCTCAAGTTTCTCCCTAGAAGCATTAAGATTTCAGGCTGTGTCGAGAAAAACAGGGAAAAAATGTCTGGTTCAGACAAGTAATTTATTTCCTCCATCTCTTTTTCAGAAATGGCCAGACTATTAAAACATTAATTAGAAAAAAAACAACAAACCACCCAAAAAACAAACCAACCAAAAAACCACCCAAACCCCGCCCCAAAACCAGGAAAAAAGCCAGCCTGAGGCATAGCATGACCATGGAAAGTTTCAGTCCGAATTATTAGAAACTGACAAAGCTATAAATCCATGAAAAGAAGAACTAACACTGTCGAACATTACGAAGAGTTTAATACCCATATTGTTATTCTCAATGTTAATTACATAGTGCGTTAATAAATGGGTAGGGGTTATTATTCACAGAGGAGCACTTGACCAGTACTGCACTTACTGCCCCTGAGGAATTCACTCTCTCACAGCAGCTGCTGGAAGAAATGTTATCTGCTGGGCAGACACTGCTGTGTTGTTTGGAAATGCAAGAAAGGAGTAAGATCCCATGTAAGGTTATGAACCCCTTTTCACCTTGTGTTATGCATCATCAATCTTCAAACATGATATTCCAGTTCACATTCAAGCAAACACCATACTGCCATGAAAGTTCCTTAAAAAAAAAGAATCATCAAACCGTTCATAAAGGCAATGAACAGAGAAGCTGATCTGTTGTAATAAGCTAAAATGAGAGATAATGATCTAAATACCTCCACATTTTAGGAAAATGTGCACCTGGCATCTACCCAGGGCTTTCACAATGGGCTGAACCAGCTCCTTCAGACTCTGGGAAAGTTCAGACCCACATTCCCATTCTCTGGCTCGGAACCATCTCAGCTTTGATCTTGTGTATATTTCATCAAGTTGCACACCACTGGTTCCCAATTGTGGCTCAGGTTGATTACATCATTTAAGAAAAGTGCTACGGAAGGTGTGGGGGAAATAACCATTCTTGGTCCACACTCGCAACACACACACACAATGTAAGAAAAAAGAGGAAAGAAGGAAAGAAGGGAGAGAGAAAGAGGAGGTGGCACATGATATTGTGAGTCAATTTCCCTCAGATGTGTTGCTGCAAGGATGAATAGCTGCCATCATCAGATTTATTCATCCTCAATCAGAAGTTATGGGACTGAAGAGGTGATTTCCCAATGAAATTTTGTTGTTTGTGTTATTGAGGAAGTAAGACCCTATGAGTCTTAATGGTCACTGAAAGTTTTAAAGACATTTCAGCATTTTTGCAAGGTATACACACTGATGAGACAACTACAACTTGCATCCCAACAGATGGGTGATTTTCATTGGCTTCACATTTGCTTGGGCAAAAATCAAGACTTGGGCTCCTGATTCCTGCCTCAGACTGGAACCAGTTTGAGTCTGCAGTGATCCTTCCAACAACATGTTTGGTTGCCTCCATGAACTCAGCCTGAATCCTACTGATTTGGAAAAATGAGCCGGAGAAAACTGCCCAGCTTGGGAGTGTTGCATAAGTACCAACATGACACATAGGAACAGGAGTTTGCATACCTGGAGGAGCATGGGCACCTTAAGGGATCTTCGAGCAAATTCACCTTCTGTCTGTTCAGGGCACCAAGATTATGTTTCACAATGCTCTAGTCACAGCCTCTAAATTGCCCAGTTAACCTGGACTAAATCCCACCAGAAAAAAATAAAAGAAAAAACCTCCTTGAATCCATTACATTCTTTAGCTCAAATATTTTACCAAAGAAGCAGCTTTTAGTCCCAGCTACCCACATTACCATGTCAATTTATGAAATGTTTTGTGTCAATGTTTTCAACAGACACCAGAAGAGATGGACTTTTCACTGGTGAGCACTGAACAAATGAAACAGCTCTATCTGCCTCACGCCTCTGTTCCCACAAATGAGGCCGTAAATGCTTACTAATCTCTAAGGAGCTTTGTGGAGCTATGCAAGGAAGGGCCACAGAGAGCAGGTGACCTCCTCTTCCTCATTTCATTTATCTTAATCCCATCACAGAGCAATAACTGAGGGCAGTATGCTCCCTGAGTTGTGATTTCAAAGGAAGGTAGCCCCATATGCATAGTACAACCCAGCTCTAATGACTCCTTCACAAAAAAAGCAATGGGAGTTTCTTAGTGGTAAACAGTATTAATCACCATTTCCCATTCATGCAGCCTATTATGAAGCGATTAAAAACTGTTTATAATGAGGGAGGGAGGGTGTCATGGGGGTGGTATTTGTTTTGACAATCATTCATTTCCCAAAATCCCTGGGAACCATGTTCCTGGTCTAACTACATGGAAGTCTCTGAGGTCAAAGGACTGAGACAAAGTAGTATTCCTTTCTCACTCCCTTGTGCTACAATCTACTTTCTGTGTCCATCAGCCAATGTCAAAAAGTGACACTGTCTGCAAAGACCCTTAACTTTCCCCCAGAAGGTGGTTTTTTTCTACTGCTGGGACCCTATGGCCTGTGAGAAGGTCTTGGAATTTGGGTGAGCAATTGGTTTCTCCAAGACCTGTTCACCCAAGTCCATTTGATTCTTTTAGCTTTAGGCACAATCTTGTCTTACTGCTGTCACTCCTTTATTCCCCAATACAAACATTTTGAGGCAGTTTCTTTGTAGAATAAAATGCCTAAAAACACTGCAGGTTGGTTGCCTCATGCCTGGCAACCCTCCAACAGCTAACCCGTCCCCTGCTCATTTTCCAGGAACCTTCCTTAAATTAAATTAATTCTTGCTTAGGTGGACTTTTATCACCAAGCCAAAAATATAGGGATCAGAGCCAATTAATCATTAGAAATAAACAGAGCCAGGGTGATTATTAAGTCCAGTTTACCATTCTTTGGAATTTTCTGGTTGCCATAATACTGAATCAAAGGGATTTCCCACCCCTCCTAGCCCCAAGTACATTTTCCTTGTTGCAAATATCCTAGCTCTACAGTTTTTCTGAAAAGAAAAAAAGACTTAAAAGCACAAAATTGCATTTTTCTTCTTCTCCACATATGAAATATAACTGTTTGGGTGTGGTGGCATTTGGTACTTCTACAGGCTTTTGGCAGTAGTGGTACTTATCAGTGCTTGTAAGCAACTTCGTGTAACCAAGACTGTATGACGACTGTCCCACTGCGGCACTAGGATGTATTCAGAGTAAAGAAACCATTCACTGTGCAGGAGAGGTTGTCTTACTAGACATGCTGGGGAAAAATATGGAGAAGAGAGACAAAAATGGTATTTTAATCTCATAGAAAGGCAAACAAGACAGGAATGTGATATAAGATGTCTGAAACAGGGCTTAAAAATCACAGTTTAGAAGTCAAGAAATATAGGAAAAGGCATGATTCACACATGCACTCTTCCTCTGGGATCTCCTGCCGGCAGCGGGAGCTGAGGATAGTCAGCACATTGCAGGATTTAGCTCAGACTCTCTCTTCCAGCAAAGTGGATTGAATTTGAGATCTGTAATACATGTTCTACCACTGCAGGAAAAGCGCTGAGGAAAGTGCAGTTCTGTGCTAATTCCAGGTCTTGCAAAGAGCACCCTGTCTGCAGAGGGGGAAAAAAACGTGATTGTGAATAGGTGCAATATGCAACATCAGGAACAATTAACTGCAGGGGCAAGATTTAATGGCTTTTTAAAGTTGCCACCACTCAGTCATAGGGAGGGTTGTTTTTTTTTAACATAAACCAGTGACAAATTGCTGGTGAGAACAGAGCCAAAGGAATGGTACTGTTTTAACATCAGGAGTTAATCGACCCAGCATAATCACACACTTTGGTTATATTTATCTAATATAATTCACTGAGAAAAATTCTTGAGTCAAAATAGCAGGTTTCCAGGGTCTGTCAGGGAGCCTGTTAAATAAATACCACGTTTTGAGGGGAAATATATCAATAGGAAGTTTCACGTTTCTCAAGAAAAAGGTCTGAGCCCTGGCATTTTTCTTTCTGCTGTTCAGTTCCACAAACATCTGAAATAAGGCAGTCTGCTTGCTACTGAAAACTCCCGAGGAAACCAGAAACTGAGGGAATATCCCAAAAGGAAAAGACTGGATACTCTGGTGAGGCACTGTGCAAAAGCTGCCCCTCGTGTGGCCGCTTTCTGATTTTCTGTTCTGGGGAAAATTTCAATGCTAAATTATTGATCTTAATGGTCATCTTCAGCTAGGCCAAACTGGGGATATGAAACACTTTTAAAGACAAAATGGTTTAGCCAAGAAAGAGTGTTCTTCGGGTATTATGCTGGAATGGTAAGCTTATGTCCTGAAATGATCAGCTCTCATTATGTCTGCATCTGAGGCAAACGAGCTATTTCTGAGGAAATCTGACCAGATACTGGGAGAATTATTACAGGAGCTATAAGAAATTTGGTGTGATAATTTACACTCTTGCTCTCAGGCACCTGAGCTAGCATGAATATCTCATTCCTGCACCAGCTGAATATGTCAGCTTCAAGTCTCCCAGGTAGAGATATATGACCCTTTTTCAACCAGGTACTTTTTTTAGACAAATTTGTCTTCAAGAAGTACTACCAAGAGATGCAAAAAAAAAAGAAAATGTTCTCTGAACATTGTTAATTTAGGAAAACAGGATTTATTCTGAGAGCATTTTTGGTGGTTGGTTGCTTTCCATGATTTAGTCCACCGAAATGGGCTGTTTCCCATACCAAGATCACTGTTTCATCAGTCCCTATGCTGCCAGGGCCTGAAAGGGCACACTCAAACACACAGACACTCCATGTGGCCTCTCTTTTTTTTTTTTTTTACTCCTCTGGTAAACCTCAGCTTATCATCAACTTCAGCGACACAATTTAGAGGTCATGGATCTTTAACTTGGCCAATCTTATGTTTTTATGAATGAAAAGTTCTTGTTGAGGATGGAGGGAAAGCACCTCTGCTGGGATTTCTCATCTAGGGCTGCATTCAAGGAGTATCTCAAGGTGAGATGTTTTTACATAGGTATTAATTGAAAGATTCCCCAAAACATCTCTTTTCTACCTTGAGCCCAAGGAAGTGCCTAAAATTTTGGATCATTTTTCTCTGCTGGTAAGGATTCACATCCAGGATAAATACAATCACTTGCACAGAGCCTTTTCTAGGAGCAATGCAAGTGTAAGCTGAGTGGATGATTATTTCCAATGGTGGCTTAGATGTTGCACAAAACAGAGTAACACAGCAAAAGAAATTTTGGAGAGATTAGGAAAGACGTATCTCGAGAGGCTCCGAATAAAGACAAATGGAGTGGGGAAGAACGCTATCTGGGAGTCTGACAAGGATTGCAGAGGGGATGGAAAACAAGAGAGCTGGCCAAATCAAGTAACAAAGAGAGAGTACGACCAATGATCCAAGGACTTTGTTAAAAGGCAGCCAGGGTCATGGAGACCTGGAACAAAAGGACCCAGGGAAGACCCCTCCAAAGTGCTGACATGGAGGGAGAGAGATCAGTAAATGGAGACTCTGCTGGGAGCCTCGCCTTGGACCCTGCAGTGAGGATCCAAATGATGTCCAGGTTATTTGAAGAGATGGAAGAAAACTGTTCTGAGGGAAGAAGAGAACTGTGAAAAAGGTTTACTGAAAACCAGAAAAAAACCCAAAAGAAAGAAGTAGTTTTGTCAGAAGGGCCCCTTGAAAAACTTGCCATTTAGAAAGATCTGCAAAGATATTTTTTTTTCTCTCCTGGATTCTTACAAAGTGTGTTCTGCCTAGGAAGCTCTCTTCAAAGCAGCCATGTCTTTGTATTTTTACACCTTCTGTGGCTCTCCTCCCCAACACAGAGCTGAGGCAGAGACTGGAGGACAGAGTGTGGAGACTTTGTAATTGGGGCTTATCCCTCAGCCTCAGGTGGGTGTTAATCACTGCCTGGCCCAGTTTGGTGCCAATGGCAAATAAACACAACGCATTGATCTGTGCTTAGAAGGACTGTTGGATTTGACACTAATCCCTTTTGATTTAAAATTCTTTACACTGTGGAGGATGTGAGTGCATTTTGTCAAAACTAAGAAACACTCTGCAGACTGGAGAAAACATTGGAGCATCTTACAACGAGCAATCTTTATTTCGCCAAAATCTCCAGAGAGCTTAAAGTGTTTTCCTGGGCCCTTTCCCGGCATTCTTCTAAACGTTAATCCCATTCCCCTTTGAGCTAATGCCCCTTCCTAATGTCCACGCTTCTGGAGAAAGACTGCCAGGGATTTTGCACAATTCCTGCAGCAATTAACCTGAAGGAATACCTTCACACCTCTTGTGATAAGGCTTGTCCATCATCTCGGTCAATACGCAAATGGACCCTTTTTCCTCCCCTCCTCTCAGTTATCTCAACAGGTTTATTACTATCAAGGGACTGAAACACAAGACTTTTCAACCTCTACTTAATTTTGCATTTGTTGTCATGCTGTTTGAGAGCTTGTTGCATGAGTAAACATTTGAAAGCAAGAATCCTTGACCCAAACTAGGTCCATTGCTCTTTTTTGTTACGGTGGAGATCTATGTGGTGTGCAAAGGCTTACCTAGAGAGAGGTCTTCTGCTTGACACAGCCTCCTCCCTCAGTAAATGCTGCAGAGGGTTAAATACATAACAAACCCAGTGGGGAAGGAGAAGAGAAGAGCGGGCTAGCCAAGCTGTTTCTTGTGCAGCAGTGCCAAACTGGTTATTTATAGCATCTTGGACCAGAGGCTGCCATTTTCCCTTTTCTCACTCCATGTGAGGTGAGAGGCATTTTTATTCTCCCCTGCTCCCTCTCTCATAATTTTGGCAGCTCTTCTCCTTGAACTTGACCAAATGCAGCCAACCTTAACACAGCTGTTTGATAAACAGAAACAGGGGCAGCAGTCTGGGCTTTGAAGAAGCCTTTGCAGAGCAATAACTGAAAGGTTGAATAATGGTGCGCAGCTGGCTGAAGGCTCCTCTCATTTGGAAGGACATCAGGCACAAGTGAGAGTTCGTCAAATAATTAACAAAAATGGAGAGCAGAAAGATGCCAAGACAAACAGGGGCTTTTGAAATGCTGCTCACTTTGTGGCCTCTTTTCTAAACATTCAGTTATACACATGCACACATACTAAAGGAATCACCCTGTACACATGTGTTTAAGCAAGCTCGGTACCATGGTGAGACCTCAGAGGAAGCTCTTGGCAGATCCAGGCAGAAGAGAAAACATGACACAGGTGAGACAAATCAGCTCTTTACACAGAAATCTGAACATTTCACCCACCTTTTTTTTTTTTCCACATTTTGTTTCCATTTGTACGACTTATGGATAAAAAATGGAATAACAGTAATAAAGAAGAAAAAAAACTGACAAACATTCAAAGTTAGAGGAAAGGGGAAAAACAGATAAACTATCTGCTGCTACCTGCAAACCCCTTGGAAACATGAAAGACTGCCAGGGGGATTTGCTAACCTAACTGTGCATACACAAATTCTCATCCTCTAATGTGGTGAGTGTTCAAGAAAAGGAAATTTCTTCCAAGGTGATGGGCAGAGGGATGTACCATTATATTTTTAAAAGATATTCCTTTCCTTACCTAGGTTTGAAGGCTTTCAGGATTGCATCGGGATGTGAAAAAGTTTTAAGAGGAAAAACTGATGTTCTCAAGATGGGTTAATACCCATGTTTTGGAGCCTCTGGGACATCTAACTCAGATCTCACTTCTAGCTTGCTAAATTGACCTTTTGTGTTATAGCCAGCCTTGGACATCTGGTGGTAAACGAGCTTCAACCCTGTTTATTTAGACATCATCTCTTAAAGGGGAAAAACATCTGATGAAACCCAAACCTCATGTTAAGACATATCACCCCCAAAGCTTGTGTTAAGCCATATCACCCCAGTGAAAGCTTGTTCCTAAATAACCACTCTTGTGTGTTGTCCAGTCATGTTTTCAGTATCTCAGGAAGTGGGTTTCCATTCTCCCCTTTACAGCATTTCCCACTGATCTGGGAACCCCACACCAAAAGCTTTTGGCAGGCTGTTTTTTCCCCTGTCCACCTGTAATTTTTTCACGGGGTGGGAAGGAATGAAAAATGAAGGACCGTCCCGTGACTATTTTTTCCTCAGCTTCTAGCACAGGCAGGACTTTGAGGTTCCACAAGCAGCTAGAACAATTGCCTTCTGTGAACTCAACAGGGGATTAATTTTGCACAAGGTGTTTCTGAAGGCTTGCAAATAGTTCCTGAATTTCAGTGTCAGTGAGTGCTTCTGGCAATAGGTTAACTAGAGTGTTAAAGAGAGAGAAGGCTGGTCTTTCTTCAACAGGCTGACAGAGTACAGTTGTTAGCAGTCCCCACTTTGCACCTACACAGCCCTGGGCTGGAGTTCTGTCTCCATCACCTGATCAACCCCAGTCCCTGCAAAACAGTTATTTCTGCACTCACTCTGGGGCATGCCAGGTCTATAGGGCTCCGTCCATGACACAAACATTTTACTTGGGACCCAGGCTCCCCTCTGTGTCGTGCTAAATGCTTCCCTCACTGAGGAAGCACGTGAACACATTAACGCATAGCAGGACCTGCAATCAGGCTCTGTGTGGATGAGAGCTTTGTGGTTAGGTTTGCATTTGCTCCAGGCAGTGGTATTTAAAGATGTGATTGGACCTTAAAAATGTTTGGGACCCAGTGAGATTCTGGGACACTTGCTCCAGCACTGTTTGGGCTGGCAGGGGAAATGCAGCATCTTCCATCTGCACATGGTGCCAGGAAAGGGTTTTTTGGGTGGTACTTAAGAGAAAGACAAAGTTTTACTCCCTCCCAGGCCTCAGCATTGGGTGTGGACACCGGCTGCGCTGACAGAAGGCAGCTTTTACTGGCACAACAGGTCGTGCAGCCCAGGCCTGACACTGGCAGAAAAGATCCAAATTAGTGCCAGCAACAAAGGTGATTTTTTGGACATTCATCTCAAAGAAGGAGACCAGAGACCGGTGATTTGCTCAGCAGCCCTCAGATGCTAACCACTTTCAGCACCTCTAGGTATGAATGGATTTAGTCTGGCAATTTCTGAAGTAAAACACTCCAAAAACCATTACCTCTTCTCTTCACACTCCCACCAATAAAAGTCAGCTGGAGGTGCAACACTACATGACGGACCAAGCTCATGACATGCAAGAAGAGGCTGCCATTTTGGAGTCATGATGAGTCTGATAGTGCTGAGTTCTTGGATTGTGCCTGCGAATTTGACAGGGGACTAGCAAAAAGGGTATCTAGGTGCTTTCTCTCTTTCCAGGATTTATCCTGGGGACAAATTGTTTCATCCACAAGGTTCTTCTCTGTGAAAATAAGTGAAACTAATGTGCCATTTCTCTCTTTTATCTCTTCCTAATCCATTATTCACTCTAGTCTGGAAAATGGCTTTTCAGGCATTTGAAAAGTCATTGGTGCAATTTTTTCAGGACTGCTTTTATAAGCAGTGTTCCCTTCCAGAGCAGGTGCCATACAGTGCAGATTTTTCCATGCGATTTCTGCTTCCTCTCACCATAAGGAAAAGTAGACTTCAGGCACCTACAGAGGTGTTGATCTGCTTTCTCTGCAGTGGATAAAATAACAATCCTTTGCAAAATTTCTTTCCAAGGAGTACAAGACCTAGTGAAATATCTAGGCCTAGTGTTGAACCAGAGAGGGTTCCAGTGTGGCTTACAGTAGGTAAACAAGGCAGTTGGGAAATTTGGCTGAAGAGAAGGAATTTATGATCAAAAGCTTTGGATGGAGCTCTTATCACTTCTGAAATGCGCCAGCCTTTGAGTCCTCCCAGCAAGGAAACAAAGATAGACACCTAGAGTATACTTCTTTAGAAAGATATGCTGGAGAACTTATTAGATAACCCATTCGTAAGTCATAAGGTGAATATGTGGCATTCAGCTCCACCAAGAGACCAGTCCAATTGTGACTTTCCATTTATGTATACAAACAAATAGAAATCAGAGTTACAAAACCATGAAAATGTAATAAAGAGATTCAGCTCTGTTCCCATGTGCTATCTAGAAGCTGCAAGGTAGAGAGCAGATCACTAAGCCTTCCACCCTCAAACTGTTTTGGAGCCAACATGGTACAGCTTCTGCAAAGTCACAATCACTGACAAACATAGCCTAAATCGCACTTGCATTTGTGTCCTCTGCAATGTCTGAGACAGTTGTCCTAGAGGAAGAAGTGCTACCACGAATTCACCTGGGAAGTTCAGGAGCCTGCTGAGGAATATGGCAGGGTCATACTGCTTCTTTCTGTCTCAACGGTACGACAGATTCATCTGAAGAGGACAAGCCATAAAATTCTGCTATGTGCATGGGAAACATCCTATTGGTAGGTAAGGGACACCAAAAGTTTATGTCCACCACTGTTTCTGGAGCCTCAAACTCCAGGATAAAATCCTTCTGGTACTTCTCAGCCTCCATGCAAGTTATCTAAAACTGCCAAGTGGTAAGGTAAACTTCTGTACAGAACTGGAAGTGTTTGCTGAATGTTGACTCATGGCTTTGGCCCCCTGTTGACAAACACACAACTCTGATTCCCCTTGCGTAGAGATAAAAGGAGCAGAGATTTACATTGTGGATACTTCTTTGACCCACTCAACTAAATAATCTAGTATGGCTGTGTCTTCTCCTGTGAATAAGCCTAAGCCATATTAACAAACAATTTTTTGAGTAACCAAGACCAGCTGGCGTCTTCTGTCCTTCATTAACCTCTGTATGAATATTGATTCCAAATATGCTCAAATCTCATAAACCGAAAATGACCAGGCCATTTCTTGAAGTCATTCCTGGCTATGTAGAGCATACCACAGCAATCTATTTCTAACCAATATGCATATGATCTGTATGATCTACCTTTATTGCTAACAATTATTTAAAATGACCATGTGTGGATGCAACAAAAAAATGGGAAACAGTGACAACAAGATGTTTGTAATGTACCTCCTGTCCCAAAGGATCTGATAGATGGGGTTTTTATAACTGTCATCTCAAAAAACCCAAACAATCAAAAATCAAAGCCCCAGCTAATCCTAGAATCACAGAATGGGTTGGGTTGGAAGGAACCTTAAAGACCATCTAGTTCCAAGCCCCCTGCCATGGGCAGGGACACCCTCTACTACACCAGGTTATGCAAAGTCTCATCCAACCTGACCATGAACACTTCCAGGGAGGGGGCCATCCACAACTTCTCTGAGCAGCCTGTTTACCCTCACAGTGAACAATTTCTTCCTAATATCTAAACTAAATTTACCCTCCTTCAGTTTAAAGCCATTATCCCTTGTTCTGTCACTACATGCCCTTGTAAACTGTCCCTCTCCAGCTTTCTTGCAGACTCCTTCAGGTACTGGAAGGCTGCTATAAGGTCTCCACCGAGCCGCCTTTTCTCCAGGCTGAACAACTATAATTCTCTCAGCCTGTCTTCACGAAACCAAAAAAAATCTCATGTTATAGGCAACTGCTCCAGTCACCTGGAGACATATGCAGCAGTCTATTGAAAGTCATGGAGGGGATGATGGAACAAAATTACTCACTTTTGGGCTTTGGCTAGTCTAGCAGAGATAATGTCATTATTCAAACATAACCAGCAGTTCTGTCTAGCAGACAAAGCCTGCAGCACTGGAGTCAGAAGGGCTGGTTGCTCTCCTAGTTCTGATGTTGGCTTGCTGCTGGATTCTGGACAAGTCCTTCTGCACCATTTGGAAAGAAAAAGAAAGAGGAAAATAATAGCATGGGTATGAAAAGCTTGGAAATCATATAAAGTAAATGGAGCTGAGTGTAACTGCTACACAGCAGTGTCTATGGAACCACTCTGGTATGTTTGCATGGGCCCAAGCCCATGCGCGTGGGCATGGACATAGGCTGACTGCCAGGGAAGGAACTTTGTTGCCTTTAATTGGGCCCGAGCTCTTGTCCACGTGAGTCTGAACAAATGGGAGTTATAGGTGATATCTTAGGCTACAGTCCATGTCATCAAGAGTTGTTCCAAGTTTAGCCTGTCCTAAACCCAAGCACAGGCGTTTTAGCTTAAACTGCAGACAACGGCGTGACAAAACTATAAGCTATAGTGTGCTTAATTCTGTTCTCAAACCACTCTTCCCTGTGGGGTAGACCTAACCTCCTTAAAGTCTGTTGTCTCAGAGCATCTGCAGGAGACTCCCTGGCACCAATGGGATGAAGAAATTACAAAACACATGAGGTAAGGGGGGGGTGTGGGGGGGATGTGTGTGGCAGGGGAGTGGCAGTGCAGCCCTGGCCAGACTGGCGCTTCCTTCAGGTCAGTGTGGCAAACGTGGCTGCAATGTGGGTTGGAGAGCCACCAACTGGGTTATCAGTGGTCATTCTCAGAAGGATCTGTGCATGGTGTTAGTGACACTGCTCCACCGTGGGGTTGCTGGCCACAGAACAGCCCGCCTTAGGGTCATCCCACTGGCTATTCAACACAGGCAGCTCTTGGAGCAGAGGTTTCTTCAGAAAACATCCCTGGCTGGGGGCATTTATCTGATTTTCTCATTCTGGATAAACACTGAACCTGGGTTTCAGGTTGGAGGACTTGTTTCCCATTGCATTTGTTCCGTCTTGTGCTTTTCTACAGGAATGACACTGTAAAAGGTACCTCTTTCTCCTTTCTCTTAAATGCCTTTCCAGATTTACACCCTCCTAGCCCTACAGGCAGGCTGCCTATTCACATTTAAAGGCACAGTGCACAGAAACCAAAATTACAGCTGTGCAGCCCATGCACTCATGTCTGCAGGACAAACGTGCATTGGTAGAGTACAGGAGGCAACGAGCAACCTTTTTCCTTCTGTCATGGTTTAACCGCAGCTGGCAACTCAATACCACGCAGCCACTTGCTCACTTCCCCCCCCTCGGCAGGATGGGGGAGAGAATCAGAAGAGCAAAAGTGAGAAAACTCTTGGGTTGAGATAAGGACCATTTAACAGGTAAAGCAAAAGCGTGCATGCAACCAAAGCAAAACAAGGGATTCATTCCCCACTTCCCATGAGCAGGCAGGTGTTCGGCCATCCCCAGGGCAGCAGGGATCTCTCACTCATAATGGTTACTTGGGAAGACAAACACCATAACTCCTAACGTCCTCCCCTTCTTTCTTCTTCCCCCCCAGCTTTTTATATGCTGAGCATGATGTCATACAGTATAGAATATTGCTTTGGTCAGTCGGGGTCAGCTGTCCCAGCTGTGTCCCCTCCCAACTTCCCGTGCACCCCCAGCCTATTTGCTGGTGGGGTGAGGGGCAGAAAAGCCCTTGGCTCTGTGTAAGCACTGCTCAGCAGTAACAAAAATACCTCTGTAATATCAACACTGTTTTCAGCAGAGATCTAAAACACAGCCTGCTATGAAGAAAATTAACTCTATCCCAGGCAAAACCAGCACACCTTACTTTTCTTTTTTTCTTTCAGGTGCTGTATGATGAAATGGAGGTATGTAAGAACTACAGGAAGCATTTATTTTAAGTACAGGCTAATGCCATGAATGTTATTTGCATTACATGACAGCCCGATGAACCACAGTATGAATAAGGAAAGGAAAAACTTATGTTTTCCTGACCAATAAATCTCTCTGTTGCTTTCTCAGGTTTCCTATCAATGCCAATTTGCATTTCCTAGCAGAACATTAGGGATGTCAATAGGTAACAGACAGCATCAGTGAGGGTTCAGAACTGCATGAGGGCTTGTGAATAAATGCTGACATATTTCTGGGGGGCAGAAGGTGGGTGGATGCAGGAGCTGAGAAAGGAGGTGTTGGTCTGGCTGATATATATTTCCCTTGATATATAGCTGGTAATTTAAGCCCATCAAAGTGAAATCAGTTTGGATATCCTGAAAACAATGCTCTCTTTGTTCAGCTGCAAAAGAAGGACAAGCAGGGAGGCAAAAGCAAAATATTCTAGGACAAATATCCTGCTGGTTATCAGGCAGATAGAGAGAATCAAGCAGAGGATAACCTCTGTTTGAAATGGTCAGTGTCCTGGCAAATATCAGCATGAGTAACTGGAGTTCATCAGCCTGTACTCACCATTGGATACAGAATGCCCTACCCAGACATGCAGTGTTATCTTGTATTAAACTCTCAACTACCTGAGTACTGCAAGTGGAGTGTGATTAAGTGTCCTGCTGACCAGCTGCTCAGTCCAGCTGAGAGCAGCCTGCTTGTCAGTAGCGGGTAAAATCCCTTCTACGCAATGTCAAGTTGGAGTCCTGACAGGAAGCTGAAGGTAATCATCCCTCCTTCTGCTTGGTGAGTCACAGACCCTCTCACAGCATCTATGGCTTGAAGGCTCACTTGGTCTTGCTTCTCACCTAAAAGCTGCTGCCTCCCAGCTGTGGTCCAGGAATGTCACCAGCTGATTTGGTCCTAAACTTCTACTCTCACTCCCTAGGATTTCTGTGAAGAGTTGCCCGGTTGTATGCTCACACCTTACTCCAGCTTCACTCAGCCAATAGCCGCAGAGGGGATGTATGGAGCTCCCAAGTGGCTGGTGTCTCTGAAGAAGCATGGAGAACTTGACCCAAGAGTGGCCACCAAATCTACTAGCTAACCCACAGCAGGAGGAGATTTGGAAGGTACCTTCATGTTGGCACATCAAAAACCAGCAAGTGAGTTGTCTCTGTACAGGATAAGCACACAAGAACGTAGAAACTGACCTTTTAAAAAGATGTAACATGAGCAACAATCACTTGTTCTCTTCCTACAAAGAAAAAGGCCACCCACAGAGAAACAGAAGTCATAATTTTCATTAACCAGAGGGCTAGTTTAGTCTATACTGTTCAAATTGGATGACAATTTCTTCTGCATCTTAAATTACAGAGAGGATGTAACTTCTGGAGTAACTGGGTTTTGACATCCCCACCCCATTGCTCACCCCTTTCCTCCAGGCAAGGATGACAGCAACAAGCACCACCCAACTCTTGCATTAAGGGTTATCCGATACAAGCAACGTCTGTGGCTGTGTGAACGTGGTTTCTTTGGTATGAGAGCAGAGGCCCATTTAGATTCAAGCCAGAGTCAACATGACTCATTGGCTAATACATCCTTCACTGCAGGGCTCAGGAGGTCACTGTAGGTTCAAGTCTCACACTGGGACTTGGACTGGTGCTTCACGCTGTGGGGAAAGGAGGGGAGATGCTGAGCTCCTGGAGGTGCTTCCTATTGGAGGAGAGAGAGATTTTAACCTGAGATCCCTGCTGGCAACTCTTCCAAAGGGGAATTAATTACACCAGGGCAAATTCATCCCTGGTGGAAGCTCCCTTAGCTTCTATGGGGCTGTCATGGGGCTGATTCTATTGTTATTTTGGAAGAGGGCTGTGTGCTATTTCTTTCTTTTTGTTGTTGTTGGGTTTGGGTTCTTTTTTATTTTGTTTTTTTTTTGGGGTGACCTGGTCTTCTGGCTCATGTCCCCTCTGGCAGTCAGACAGGTTCCAGCAGCCAAAGCTGTGTGTGTTCGTATGAGCCCTTGCAGAGCTGCTGCACAAACTTCCAGCCTGGTTGAATCACTACTTTGTTGCTTTGTAGACCTCTTGCTTCCACCTTTCTGCTAGAACTGGGGAAGTGGGGAAAGAGGTATACAGTCCACCTCTCTCTCCATTTCCCAGCCACACAAACCTCTAACACAGAAGAAGTGATGGGAGAGCCACATCTCTCTCCTCTTCCCTGCACATCTAGCTCTTTGCTGCTTTTCCATCAGCAGCTCTGATTTTAACACTCCTCCTTCTCTGCAGAGAAATGCAGGAAGCTGCAGCAGTTTGGGGAATTGTTCACCAGTTCACCGGCTCAGCAGGGGACAAGGACTGAGCAGGTAGCCCCTTCCCTCCCGACATTTCAAACGTCTTCCTGGAGATTGGTTAAAATGGTCTTTTGCAGAGTAATGACAGCTGAGGAACACACAGAAAAGACAGAGTTCTTCTGTAGCCAGCTTCTGATGGCTTAAGGTCTTTTCTCTCCATGAAGCAGAAGGGAGTATTCATCCCTCTGCATCAGCTCAGTTGGCAGTGAAATGCAACCAGCTCTGGGTGAAACCTAGGATGGTGTACAAGGGAGGGAGAAAAGTTCTAATTCCTGAGCAAAAGGGGTGACAAATTTAAGGGAAGGTAGATGTCAGTGTTGTTTGAGCACAGCTGGGGGAAAGGAGTCTTCATGGAGTTCTTTAATTCCAAAAGATTTGCAGCACTTAGTCTTGGAGCATCATCTAAAAATTATAGAAAAGTAGAAGCTGTCAGAATCACTCTTTGCAGAAATATGCTGAAGTATGAAACAGTCTTCCTTACAGACACAACATCTGGGTATAGAGTAACCAGTAAAAAGTATCCAGCCATCGGGTCCTGCTGCTTCTCCCTCCCAAGTGCCCCCTTTTCATCCATCCCTTCTAAGTGGTCCCAGTGAGCTGCTTCCACAATCACTTTGAATTTTCTTCCTTACTGTTTTTCAAGGAAACAGGAATTATCATTCACTTTGTCAGTCACCCACTAACAACCTTGAATCTGTCCACTGATCAAAATTGACAGAGAGTGAAAAGAAGTATTATGTTCCTACTATTATTGTGAACATAGGCAACTAGGGTAGAGGGAAGAGAAACCTTCTAAACAGAAAAGTTACAGCAGGGAAAACACTATTTTTAAACACCAGAAAATCCAGCCAAATAACATTATGCCCCAGAGTCCACACTCAGTCAGTTCTGCTCTTCACAGAACTGATCGCTTCTGAAGCAGTTGCACAGCAGTTTTGACTGGTTGCTGCCTGACAGTCTTGTTCCTCATTTTCCTCTTAAAAAAACGCTGTTGCAGGACAGTGGGAACAGAAACAGTTCAAGGGAGCAATCCTACTATCATTTTCGGAGAGACCTTGTGCTAACCTGGCTGCCAGTTCATTTCAAAGGACAATGAAGTGGGTCAAAGTCATCAGGTCTGAGGTCATTTTAATGGGGAAGCGTAAAAATGGGTCAAGTCATTTGTTTGCATTAAGTTTGTCAGCACTCACAGATGATGCTGATCGGATGTTTTTGAAGTCTCCCTTCTAAATCATCAGGACTGCGGCTGAATGTGAAACCTGGTGATGTTAGAGTAATGAGACCCGTTGGCAGGCTTTGGCCAGATGCTGCTCTCCTGTCTGATTTGTCACAGAATGGATAAAGGAGGATCTTCAGGAAGTCTGCTCTGAAAGAGTTAATGTATTTTACAAGAAAATCTGCCATCCCTCAAGGTCATTTTATCTCTTAGTTACATGAATTCTAGGAAAGCAAAGATTCCTTCCAAGTAAGTTGCTGGTTTATCCAATTGATGCTGTTACAGAAATTGTTGTATAAGATCCAGGTTTTTCCAGGGTATAGAGAGTGTGTGTGGTGTTTAGATTTAGGCTGTGTGCTGCCAAGCTACTGACTCCCTTTTTTCTTCCCTTTTTCTTCCTCCCACCCTCTCTCCCCCAAATAACAA
This sequence comes from Psophia crepitans, assembly GCA_013399095.1. Classification (NCBI taxonomy): domain Eukaryota; kingdom Metazoa; phylum Chordata; class Aves; order Gruiformes; family Psophiidae; genus Psophia; species Psophia crepitans. The sequence continues at coordinate 587,216 of VWZZ01005992.1, read as the reverse complement.
GCCTAAGAATAATTAATAAAAATAATAAATAAACAGATGAAAGTGGAAACATTCCCAAAACCTGTTATCACACAAGCAGTTCCAGTCCAGACCATGCTAATTTCACATCGAGCCTTGGAATTGTCAATTCTCATTACTTCCCAGTGTTGAGTGCGGGAGGAGAGAATTTCATTCTCTGTTTTCCATAATCAAACTCTCTGTTTAATGCGGTGGGGAAAGTTGAGATGAAATATAGGTCTCAGGGGACTTTCCCTGTGTGAAAGCTTATTACAGCTGTAACAAAACCTTCTAATCGGAACAGATTCTGTTACATGCATGATATTCTGGTCTTGGGCAGGGGAGGAAAATGAGAAAAAGACGACAAAAAGCTTTAAAAGCGATTAAATGAGAACCACATTCATTCTCCACCTCCTCCTCCTCACTGCTTGCATTTGCTGTTTACACAGAACATTTTCTCTTCTGCATTTTGCCAGGGGTCTTGTGAGATCTGTAGGAGTTGTGCTGGGTCAGGTTGCTGAATGACACTGTGCAGCAAAGCAAAATTTACAAACTTGGATTCACCCACAAGAATGGAAAACTGTTTAGTGGTGTTTGAAATACAGAATCCATATTACTATAGCAAGAGAGCCTAATGGGCTATCTAAACACAATATTCAGTTACAGCTGAAGACAGGGAACCACTTAAAATGTGTTGTGGTGTCTGATGTAATAATAAAGTCACAGACAGAATAACCCCAAAAGCATGGTCCCTGCTCAAATCAAAGTGCCTCTGGGCCTATGCTGGTGATGTAAATGGCTTCGCTAAAGCAACTGAGAAAAAAATTAGTGCCACCCTCTAAAGTAGACACGTACAAGTTGTTTTCCTGTGGTTTAGCTTCAATCAATTATATTGGTTATGAAAGAGACACAGAAAAAGTGTGAAGGGAGAAAAAGAGAAAGGTATAAAAAGACGAAGTACCTTACTCAAGATCAGGGATTAAGTCACAATTCTGTGTGATGACCACTGCATCGCACTACCTCAGTTTCCTGCTGCTTGTGGTGGTCTAACAGGACACATCCACCTGACTGATTCCTTTGGGTGTCTTACCATGCTAAGGGTGTTCTGCAGCAGGGTGGTACACAGGCCAGAAATAGTGTCCCTTCAGTTAGGAGAGCATGGAAAGGGACTGCATCATGCAGGGGCTCATTTTCAGACTTGGAGAAAATGCCTATAAGCTAGACCTTTGTGTTCTGATTACCTCCCTGCCCATGATTTTCTGGATGAGGCTGGGCGTACTTTTGCTTGTTAGTGGTGAAGCAACTACCCAGTGGTCACAACCCAAGGTTCTGGGAGTTTTGAACACCGTAGGGGCACTGGGTGAACAGGAGTAGATTATGAACACGCTTTTCAAATTCTAATTTTACTGTGCAAAAGGCTCAAAGAGCCATCTGAGGGAGATGTCTTAATATATGAACCAGTGTTTTATTTTCACAAGCCAGTCAGTTTGTATCCTCACGAGAGGCTTGTCAGGATGGGACACAGGCTAGCACAAAGTTTGTGTCTGTCAGATGCCCTTTTGGAAGGGGCTGGCATGCAATTCATGTGACGAAACCTTAGCAAATAAGAAACAAAATATTAGGCTTAATAGTTTTTAGGCTAAACCCCTGGAATAAGAGTCTTCACTCCTCTGCTGCTTGTCTTAATGTGATCTTCATCTGAACGTCCTGGATGATTTACCTCCCTACTCTTTGTTTAGAAATTTACTTGGGAAAAACATACTGCAGTATGCAACTTCAGCGATGTTAAATCCTGCTGGACTGTAGCTAGCTGAAGAGAAATTAGAAGATGCCTCTTAAGATTTGGATTCCCATCTGACCCTACTCTTTTGTCCATTGTAAGCTCTTCTGGGTAAGGATCATCTCTTGTTTCACATAAGTCTATTGGTTGGCATGAATTTGGGAAAAGATTAGGAAGCTCCCTCTCCGAGGGCTACTGTGACACTACTAAAATAAAAGCAGCAAGTGCCCTGGTGTTGAGAAGTAATCCTGCAGTGATGGTGATCTAGGGAAGAGATCAAAAATAATCTGATCCTCCCTGCTGTTCATGTGAAACACTGCCTGCATGCTGGGGCTTGAAGGAAGCAATCTCATTTTCCTTCAGCTCTCCCACGGATAGCTCCCCCTTTTCTCTCCTATCCCCCAAGAAATACAGGGTATGGGTGGTAAAATTATAAAGCTACATTTCAGAGCTGCTCCGTGCTGTGAAATGAAATCCAGATAATGAACATTTCCAGCCCAGCCAGAGCACTCTCTGAGGTATATTTTTATCTCCACAGTGCCAGAGATTAACTGTACATTTGTCTTAATGGTCTCACCCTTTAGTGTTAATGGAAGCTATGTGTGTAAATCCCTGACCATCCAAATGAGAATACTCTTTGAATGATCACAATAAATCAAAGTAAATGGAAGACCCCTGCAGGCCAAATTCATCCCCAGAGCAACTCCTGAGGCTTTTGGGAAGCTTATGACAAGCAGGCACAGCAAGAAAAAACACGGTAGATCGTATCACCTGCTTTACGATTTCAAAGTAGTCACCATGATGATACTTCCAGTTGTAACAAGGTAATTTGCTCTTTAAAAATTACTTGCAAAGGAGAAACATCACTGGGTTTGGTCATTTTGGGATCTCTATAGTACTTGGAGAAATGGACTCAGTTGTTTCTTTTTATAAAAAGTTTTATTTATTGACATTGTTTGTAATTTATAAATGCATGTTCCTTCTGGTCTACTTTTCTCTCCAAAGTGGAAAACTGGCAAGGTTACGACAGTGAAGGTATCAGAAAAGTGATGCCTACTAGAGAAGGGAAAATACATTTATTTTCAGATGCTTAGTTCTCTTTGGACTGATGAAATTTTGTGAAAATGTGTCCATTTTAAACACAAAACCTATTAAATTCTCAGCAACAACTCCAATTCTCTTTTCCAAGAAATACAGGCAAGAGAGACATAAAAGAATAAAGAGACATAGTGTTCCTGAGTCTGTAAAGTAGAAACAAATATCATACAGTATATTATTTAAAGTCTTTTGTACTTCATTTAGGCACTGTGGAAGTTAAAGACAGACAAACCATTGTCCTTTTCTAATTTGCAGATTATTATTTTTAGGTGAAGGACGGTGTAATTTAAAGGACAGTGATGAAAACAGAGATAGGTATAAGACAAGAAAAGAGTTTCTTCTTTCAAAAGAGTCTGCAACTATCCATATGTGGAAATGACCTAGAATTATATTTCAGACTTCATCAGCAGCTCTGTGTTTCTTGAAAAATACGTGAATTCCTATTGCCCACAGTTCCCATGTACAACTGCTTGAGCAGAAAAATGAGAACTGAGAAGTTAAATCTTTTTGTTAGTTTTCATTGTGAAATAGAGTAAAATGCAGAAGGAATGACAGAGACCATTGTTAGCTAAGAAGCGAAAATATCAGTACTTAGGTCGTTTGATGGGGACACAGAAAACAGCCCCTTTTGAAAGAATGGTTCTGAAGTCCTTCTTCAGTCTGGCTGGTGCAGTGATCTCTCGATCTTCCTGTCACTTGGCTTAGAGGATCGCTGTGTCTTCTAGGAGACAAAGTCAGTGCTTATCACCAGCTTCCCCCTGCTGTGCAGGGTACGTCGGGCTTGGTGGAAGCATCCTTAAATAATTGCTCGTTACAGCTTTGCAAGGAAAAAAAAGAGAAAAACCCAGCTCTCACTGTCTCCATCCAAGGTCTCTTGGATTTCATAGATCAGATATGGTGCAGGCTATTAGGGGGTTAGGAAATCACCAGCCAAGTACCTCATCATCTCTGATCATTTTAATGAACCCAGTGTTTCTACAATGGATAAGTCTCAGCTGTAATAATGCATTAGGAAACGGCAAGTATGTGGAAGGCAGCAAAGAAAAGTCAGTCTACTTTCAGTCAGCATAACCTGCTATAGAAATTCTCTTTTCCTCTCTGGATATTGATTAGAGATTTACAGGCTGATGAAGGCGATCCCCCCACACCTCCCCGCGAAACATTCGCTTTCCTTGTATGCATGCTTTCTTTCATAGTCTTTTCTTTTGATGGATGGGAAGAGGGCTTGGAAATAAATTTTCTACTTCCAAATCTAGTTTTCTGTTCACCTGTCCTCCAATGTAACTCTAAAATTAATTCTTGTGCTACTAACTGCTCTTCAGTAGGAATACGGTCGTTTTCCATCCCTGGAACTTCTCAGTTCTTACTAATTTAAGAACTTCTGTGAGCTTTGTGCCATTAAATCCCTCCTGGTTTTTTTGTAGAAAGCTTTTATGCATTTCCTTATTTATCTAGGCAACCTTGGGACACCAAGCAGTCCGCAACTGCCTGATTCCAGGAGGAATGTAAAGTTGCTATCAAGAGCAAGAGGAAACTCTGCACTTCTGAACAATGTTTCCTGGGTTACATCACTGCAGAAGTGGAACAAGACACTGAGTTAAGATCTACATCTAAAATATACTCACACTGCAAACTGTTCAAATCTGACCTACCAGTCAAATTGAAGTCCCTCCCTCCAATACCTATTTCTGGAACTTACAGTATGTCCTCTTTCTCCACTCCCTGAGTGCAATCAAGCCAGAAAGTCCAAGAGCCAACAGCCAAAAAGGACAGGTTTTGGCCCAACCGACAATCGAGAAGCACTGAATTTGTTGTGAGACTAATTAAACTTCCGACCTGTGGTGAGAGGATCACAGAAGCCAGCTGGGAATTTAATGGGGACCTGCATCTAGACAGAAAGAGGCTGTGCTGGAAGTTAAGCTAGGCAAGCACTGTTGGTGTCCCTCCATTGACTCCAGCGGTACCGAACTTAAAAAGATGCGCTTACACAAAACTCTTCTGAAAAACCCAAGACCTTGGGGACAAAGCTGGGGCATGGAATAAATGGGGCTGTTTTGTCCCCTCCGAGGAGGGGGGCATGCAGCTGAAGAGCAACCTTCCAGCCCGCGCTCCCCCTTCGAGCTGGCAGCCCCACCTGTTACGAGCCAGGAGTAATCAGAGAGACGAACGGCACAAGCGGTATTTTTACAGGACGAACCCACCGGGTCAGCTGGAGGCCTGCTGTAACCCAATACCAAGTTGTGACTACAGACAGGCATGATGCAAGGTTTGGGGGAGGAGGGTGGTGAAGGATGGGTGGAGGGAAAGCAGGGCAGTCCCAAAGGAGGCAGAACCTCACTTAGGAGACTTTGGTTTCCCTTCGGTGCCCCTGAAAAATGAATAGTGGGGATTGTTGGCGAAATGTGTGAGCCGGGGCTTGTTTAAGGGGGAGGATAAGGGAAAGTGGTGAGGCAGGGACAGGGGCAATGGGGACACCACTCACAGGAACAAAGAGCACATGTGTATGCAGTCACTGTGTGCCCAGCCCACAGGGGAAGGGGGTCACGCAGAGGTATCTGTTTCGTTCATTCACCTGCTGCTCTCTCCTTTTGTGCATAGTAAACAGAGACCCATATCACTTCAGATTTTCCCCTCCTCACCCCTTCTGGTACCGCTAGCACGGGACCAGCCCGTTTCTTCCAGGGAAGCCTGTTGTCTGGCCGTGACAGAGTTCGCCCTATGCCCCTCGTGCAGAGCCAGGGACTTGCTGCTGAAGGGGCTGCCTGGGGAAGAAACACCTGCAAGGAGCCACAGCTGTGGTGTGAGCTGCTCCCCTGAGGCTCTGCTTAGGATTACAGCACTCCAGAGCATCACATTACCCCAGTGGCTGCACTGAAACCTGGTATTAATTCACATTAGCAGGGATCAGATTTAGCATGTTGGGAGGGGGAGGGCTGTTAATATTGTTTCTAAAACTGCTGGAGCAAACTCCTAGGACTGCTCTTTCATTAATCTTGGCAATGGCCAGAGGACTTTCTTTGTTCCTCCACGGCACCGACCACTCATCCTTTCTGCTTTTGCCTGAATACCTAAACACAGGCATTAATTTTCATGATGGGGTTACTTGCTTATTTTTATTTCTGATGTGCCAAAGTTGATATCTTTCAAAGCGAATTTCTGTCATTTGTTAGAACATCAACCTTGTGCATAGAAATCTGTAGATCATCCAGATTTGTAAAGGCAGAAGAGGACATCCAAATATCATGTTTCTCCTCCTGTACAAACACAGGCCATCAAATTTCAGCTTATTACTTCTTTGCTGAGCTTGAATATTTTATACTGGAAAAGCAGCCAGGAGATGGGAAATCAAGTGCTTTGTGTGGTGCTTTATTCCACTTAAGCTGGTGAACCCTGATTCCCTTCCTCTGCCGCCCTAGTGTGGTCCTACACTGTCCTGATGGGAACTGTATGCACTGCAGAGGATAGTCAATCTCCAGAGGTCTTATTGGCATCTCAAAAGTAAAGTACTGTAAGATTGACCAGCCATCTTACCTCATACATGCCACGCATCCACTCTCAGATGGCACACATTGCAGGCAGTGTTGTCATCAGTCAGTTTGGGATCATATTTAGCGAGTTACAGTGATGGACTGTCAGAGCCTGGCTCCCCCTGGAATCAGTGGAGAACAGTAGCTACTGCCTATATGTTAGGGCATCTATTGTGGCCAGTCTGGACATAGCTCTCAATCTTTATTCCTTTGGTAGGTCTCCTGAGCCACAGGTAGGTCTCCTGCTGATGCTGTTTTTAGCACTACTGCTTTCTCTTCCTCTCTGTGCTCTGACACCCAAATTTATTGATGTTAATTTTAATTCTCCTTGAAGGAAAAAGAAAATCCTGCCTTCAATATGCACATGTGTTTTTCTGAGGGCTCCCAGGATTACACTGTTGTGTGTCCAAGCTGAAGGCAAGGCTCTGCCAAACTGATTTCTCTCTTCAGTGTGTTATCACTCTCTGGACAACATGACTTCATATGGGGCAGAATTAATGGGCTCCTGATAGAGTCACAATGCAGCTTCTCAAAGGCCACTCTGTCTGGGAAACTCCAGCTATTTCTGAGAAACCCTGGAAGTAATTAGGTGAATCCAGAAAAATCCAAGGAGTTAGAGAACTCTGTTAGGGCTGTCCAGGCATGTTCTTCTAACCTGGGTTTGGATGTATCCAGAAGTTCATACCTAACTCTCTTCTCTACAGATCTAGGGTTTTGAGTACAGTGAGTGTTTGGAGGGCAAGGAAGGACCAACAGAAGAGGCTTAGTCATTAGTGGGGATTACTTTTCCCTCGGACAACATCAGACACAACAGGGTTAAGCTGTCCTGCCTGTGGATCTTGACGTGTTTGTGAGAACAGAAAGTATTCCCATGATGTGGCACAGGTTTAGCAGAGAGCACTGAGGGAGCTTTTCTGACAAGACATAACCACAGCTCCAGTTGCTCCTGATCATTTCAGATCCCTTGGCATTTCTGCAAGATGAGTAGATGACCAATGTCTGGGTAGGATTCTTGTTAGATCAGTTACTTTGCCTCTGCTTTAACTTTCTGCTTTCACCATCAGCTGCAGGCACATGCCTTTCCTCCTTCCCTCCCTGAGCTTTTGTAAACATTGTGCCGTGAAACAGCTACTTCCACTCCTCTCTACATTTCATCAGGGAGCAAATATCTCCCCAATATGTCTCTTGGGTGGATTTGCTCAGAATGAAAGGTGTCGATGCACTGTTTCATACCAAGCAATACTACCAAATGAAACAAAAAGGAACATCTCTAAAGCCAGCACAGAAAATAAACTGCTGTAGATATAGTGAGAATCATCTAAAAGTGAAAAACAGTCAAAATTAAGTCAATTTGTGCTTTTCATGGGGACATACACAATCAAGTAAGTTGCCTGACTCTGTCATTACAGCATAGAAAATCCAACATCTGTATAAGTGATGAAATTTCATAACCTCCCCTGTATAACCTTGCTTGATTTTTGACACTTGTGACTTATGATAGGTTTAGAGGTCAACCCTGAAGCGTGAGTATTGTTTCAATCATGCTGCTCCCTCTCATGAATTACGCTAGCAAGGGCTTGGTCACAGTTATCTGTGCAACAAAGAAATATTGTAGTAGAAGTTGTAGCATGGTAGGATAGTTACTGTGGTGATGTAGTTAAAATGCCTGGGAGAGAGATTTTCGTTGCTGAAAAGTGTACATAATAAAGTTTAATGTAGTCCATGGGACACATTCTTTTCTTAGGATTGATGAGTGGAGCTTGGTGAGTGATACATATTTTGATCTGGTCACCAAAATGGAAAATCAGAAGGGAAAAAAGGCTCAACCAACATGATAATCTTTTGAGTTTTTGGATGAAAACGAAAGGTTGATTTTGGGTCTGAATGAAATGTTTTACCGGGCTGAAATTGAAAGGCTTTTTACACTTATTAATTACTTTGACCATTTAGATAGTTGGGATGTTTTTCTTTTGTTGCTTTTAAATGCAATGCCTATTTTTAATTGTAAAGTACGATTTCAAAACCTCTTTAAAAGTTTTGTTTTGAAAATGCCTGAGATTTTGAAAGATCTCAACACTGATATGTTCCTTGGCCAAAAATATTCACCACACTCTGCTCAGTTTGGTGATCTCTTTGAGTCCTACCCTAAAACCAACTTTTGGCACATTAACTATTATTATGATGATGATTATTAACCATAATATCATCACCCAGCTGTGCTTAGAAGGCCTGGGCACCAGTCCCAGATCTGCTATGACAAAACTTTTCAACTCTCTGGGCTTCTGTTTCACCTCCCACTCTTTGGCTCTCTTATCTAGTCAGATTTAAAGTCATAGGGTCAGGAACACTCATATACTGAGCTTCTTATGTACACACCAATGCTTGGATTACAGCTTCTGCTGCAGTAGCATGAACGGTGGATTTTCTGCTCCATCCTCTCCCATGTACCAGACAATTATAGAGAATTTGAAAATGTTTCAGCCTGCTAAGACAGCTAGCTCCACGATGGAAAGGAAACCCAGGGAGCAAAATCAAATAGGAAATGTTTTTTCTTTGCATTCTATATGCAGAGATTGAGTTAGTTTGAGGAGAGAGTGAAACCAAACTGTGACTATAAGAGCTGCAGGCAATCTTTGCTCAGGTGTGAGAAGCAGTATAGTATACACCCAAAACACTGCTTACATGGAAGACCAGCAAGGATCTGAGGAGGCTGAATGTAAATATGACATAAAACTGAGAGAAGGGAAATGAAAATGGGGCCTTTTTTTTTTTTTTTTTAACTAGGATGCCGGTCATGAGAGGCCTTATTACATGACAGCCTATTACTGGAGTAGAGGGAAGGACCACCTGCACTTTTTTCCTGGCAACTATCGCTGTGCTCCTGACCAAGGAGTAGGCTGAGGAGTCAGGTATGTGGGAGAGGGAACCAGCAGTAAACAAGGTGCAGAGCATTACAGCCAGCTCGAAAGCCAGCACTTGCAACCTGCAGAGGTGCTCGTAGAGAACCAACACACTTTGGAGGCAAAATGCTGTGGAAAAGTCTCAGAAAGGACTCAATCTGTCTCATACAGTTCAATATTCTTCTGCATCTGGACCACCAGGACTTTATGTCTGTCCTTAGTAAAGCCATTAGAATAGCATCAACGATACCTGACTGCCTCATTTCCTCCTTCCATAGTATTTGACTGCTTGGCAACATGGTTGTGGAAGGGGTTTGGACCTGCTGTGTAACATGCTCTGGAGCAGGGTGCCTTAGCAACAACCTGCGAGAAGATCATGCAGAGCAGAAGAGTCCGGGTTTGATAGCAGGCCTGATCTGCCTTGTGTTTCAGGTCTTTTTTTTTTCCTGACTGTGCTTCCTAGGAAACAGGATTAAAAAGATGCGGTTTGATGCCAGACCACACGGAAGGTCCATTTCGATGCATTCTGTGACATTTACCAGCTGCCTGGAGTGACAGCTTCTGAATCCTGCTTCCTACATTACCTCTGAAGTGCTGGACTCTTAAAATGAACAGAGCTCGTTTATGCATCTTCAGCGCTGGCTTTGCAGGGGAAGAGGGAGGGGGGCTGCCTCTCCAGAAAGGTTGCTGTCCAAGAGACTGGGAACGGAAGCACATTCACCGTGGTGTGAACAGAGGCCTCCAGGCACACCAGGGAGCATCTGCACACCAGCTGAGGGTGGTGCACCTGCTGAACAAGTGCAACCGTGCTGCTCCCCTCCCTACCATGCTTTCTGCAGACCCAAGACCTGGTTATCCGTGCTTCCCCGTGTGACACTGCGGAATGCCAGTCCCAGCACACTGGAGAAACACCTTGCAGGAGGAAGAGGCTGCTGGGGCCTCTGTTGGCAGTGATGTGGAAACCGGGTCAGAAGCTGGTCCTAGCATAGGGCTACATTGCCAGCTTTCAGATGGTGGCCCTGACAAAGAGGTTTTAACTGAGCCTTGGTTAAAGTCTCCGCATCCGTACTGAAACCCAGACCTAAATCCTACCGTGTCAGAGAGTGACTGTTTCTTAATTGTTGCAATATTTCTTCTGGGACTGGTCACCAGGCCTGGCATCAAAAGGGTGATTTTGAGTTGTAGAAAACTCTTTTGCGGGTTTTGTGCTAAGAGTGGCTGAAACTTGCTACCGGTTCATTTCAGCTACATCCACCGAACCGTAACTCACTACTGCATACAAGTTCAGCAGGAACATTCCCAAAACCCCCGTAGAAGAAATTTACGGTTGCTCAACGCTCTGTTACTGGCGGCCGCAACTGTGTGCTCTCCACATGTCTTTGTAATCACTTAATGACTCATTTCCTTAATCTCTCATTTCCTATAGCCTTATTACAAGCAATTCATAAACCCAGATCCATAGCTGTTCCCTGGCTGTAGTCAGGAAGCACTGAACTGACTCTGCATCTGGTTGGTTGGCTGAAGCACCCCTCTCTATTCCCCTCTGAAACTTTCCACTGGACCCTGTCTTTTGCTGCAGTGACACCTACTGATGAGGTAAGAGTGTATTAACTACATGTTCCCTTGTTGCCAAATCCAGCCAGCAACCACTTCCTGGCTCTAACCAGATGTTTCTGCTCTTCTGGAGCAAATTTCACACTACTCCGGGAGAAGTTTTGCACGATCTTGACTGTAATGCGTCGGTGGCCAGTGGACCTGAACAGACATCACTGCAGCAGGAGGAAATGGCTCTTCATGTCCAGGCTTCTCTTTCAGCCATCAACCAACTGATGAACTTGGGAAGCAAACCTTGCAAGGCAGCGTTCCCTGGGGCGCTGTGTGGCATTGACTTGGGATGCAGATGAACAGCCAGCACGCCTTTGCTTTCCTCTGCAGGTTCTTTTTTTTTCCTGAAGAACTAACTACTGCAAGGAAGTCATACCCTTGATACCTCCTCATAACACCCTGTGGAGAGTGGGAGATGAGGAATGACAACCTGAGCCCCATTGCTAGGTGTAGCCAGGCTAAGGATTTCTCTTCAATGAAAAGCATTTTCCTTTCAAACCCCAGTCCTTTCCCTAAACAATTATTTGGAAAATTTCAGCTTCAGTTAAAACACTGCAATAAAATGACCTTCAGCAACTCAGGAAGAGAGGAGTCAGGGTCAGTACTCCATCAGGGCAAGAGGAGAGTCACGCAAAGGAGGAGGGAAATAAGGACACTTTCTCACTGCAGACTCTCATTGTTTTCTTACTGTGACTTCTCTGTAGGACCCTCCAGAAAAGAGGCCCTATCTTGAAGACTTGAGACCTTCTGAGGATGGGAGGTGTTAAGAAAAGAGGGAAATTGTGGATGAAAATAATTTCACGTTGGATGAAGCTCCAGGTTTGAAAGCCTTGGGGTCATCAGTTTGAAAAGGTCTTCAGCTTTTCAAGAAATTCTATCGTGGCTGGTGGAGACATGAGTGAGGGGCACTGAACCACAGTGTTTCCACAGAGCCCACAAACATAAAGAGCAAGATCCTTCACATATACTAGGATCTACTCTTCCCAAGTAGATCAGAGCTGCTAGAGTTGAGGGGAAGAGAGGGACGTCCTCAGGGGGTGGTGCATAGACAGACAGACAACAGCATGGCTTTCTAGTGTCTAATTTGTTAGAATAATGCAACAAGACAGATCACATAACACGAAAACCTTATCTAATCCCCCCCCCATACACAACCTGACCTGGCACTACAAAGAGCTCCAGTGTTGCCAGCTGAGAAACCACAGTGTTTGCACTGAGATCTCGCAGTCCCCTGGCGCAAGAAGCCATGGCATCGCAACAGATTATCTGTGATTCCCAGTTTTTGCAGGCACAAGAGGTCAGTGCCACAGCGCCTGCAGGGAATGTGACTTTTCAGCTGTCTCACTCTCCCCAGTACACTTTGACCTTTGTGCAATCTAATATCAAAGAACCAATTCTTCTTAACACTCATATATTTTCCTCCATAGACTCAGTGCCACATGGTTGCCGGGGGCAAGACATCATGCTAATCAAGGCAATAATTCAAGGGAAGGCAGTGGGATGCTGTCATGATCAGGAGCTCTGGGTTCTACTTCTGCCTCTCAGCTATCAATATGGACTCAGTCACGTGTCCTCCTTCCTTCCCTCTCTCCCCAGTCTTTGCCTGGATCCTCTCCTGATGTAAGTTGTATACAGAAATCTAAGGAAATACACCAGTGTACACCAGTATCTCTTGCTATACTCAAGTTTTCCTGTCACTATGGGTGTCCTCTTAATAGAGGCATCATTGTCCGGTGCTTATTTTTCTTTCCATTCCTCAGCACCCAGAATTAGTTCCACTCTATCCTTGTGGCTACAGCAACCGGAACCATTGGAAAAGGAACACTAAGAAAGGTGAAATGGGGAAAAAAAGAGGAGGCTGCCATCCAGCAAAACAGACCCATCCAAGTGTCATCCCACTGCTCACTCAGTGTCCACAGCCTCATTTGACCTCACCTGTCACCACTGCATACTGTGAGCTCTCAGCATCAGGATTAATGGAAGATCAAAGTCCCATCCAGGAAAGGATCTTGCCTCCAACAGCAGGCATAATGAGCTGCCTATAATTTTCTCACCCATAAAACATCGTTAATGAACAAGAAAATGCATTAAATATCACAAAGCGATGATAACTTGGTTAACTGAGACCACCAAAGTCCTGAAGCTAAGGAACAAACATATTTCCTAGTTGTGCTGAGTATTGGCTCCACCCAAGGTGTATATATACACACACACACATATGTACCTCCCAGGGCATACCTCAGCCTAAACGGGTTAGAAATTAAATTGCAAGGGCATGGAGACACCCACTTCCCCAGGCTAATATGGTACTGCAACATGGCCTCAAATAGTGTAAGATGAGGAGAACCAACCTTGCCAGCTCCTAGGAGGACAATGTCTTACAGATATTTTATTTATTTTAATAGTGTTGTTGACTGTTCTGTCACTAAGTCTCAAGGGTTTTTTCAGTGGAAAGCGTGGAGTGCTGGAAACTCATTCATCCCCTGCGGACAGGTGGGGTTAATTCTGACTAGCACAGACCTAATGGGGGGATGGGGAAAGAGGATAAACACATGGAAGAAACAGAAGTTTAAAGACTTACTGTACAATTAAACCAGACTGGTAGAATTGTGCTTCAGCATCATTTGTTTTCCTGTAATTGTTCCAGATTCGTTTGTTGCAAACTAAAAAAAAACCCCACACCTACAAAGGACCTGCAAGCTTCAAATCCCACTTGTACTGCACAGAGGCGGTGCCTGCATTTTAAAAGAGCTCAGGATTATTCAGTGGCACATCCTGGGGTGCAAATCAGCTGAAATTTAACCTTAATCACTATGGGTAATCAGTGGAAAGGGCTCAGTTCAGGCTACAAGAGTAAACACAGATGAGACTGAAAATACTCAGAGCTTCTTAAGGAGGAAAAAGTATGAAGCAGGGATGTTTTTGGCTAATACAAAAACAAGTTTCAGAAAAAAAGACAAAATTATCAGATTCTGAAGCATTCAGACATGCATATGTGAGCAGTCTTCCTCTTTCATAGTGGGATGCAAATGCTGCCTGTCTTTCTTTTGCAAATAGAAGAGATAGTTTCAACCTGAATAAGTTTGATTTTAAATGAGCACAAAGTCAGTACTGCCACCCCCAAAAGGAACTAGCAAAATAAGAGAGCAGAAAAGCAAAACACTACCACTGAAATGCCTGCTTGTCTCCGTCAACATTAGGGTCCTTCGAGAGAGCTGCTCTACACCAACAGAAAAAAGCATTACATACAAGTGCTCTTAAAAAAAAAAAAAGGTGGAGAAAGTTAGAGGCTGAGGTGTCTCTTATGCAACTGGAGCCCTGAAAAGATAGAAAACATATGCTTTGCCTTCTTGATATGTATGTGTTTTTTAAAAAGAGGAAGCTACTGGAGAAATTGAGAAGACTGACTCCTGGTACCTAAATTGAAGATGGAAAATAAACTCTGTCTAATCAGGACTCTATGAAATGGGTATGTGGGGAAAGAGAGAAAGAGGGGGAAGCTTTTCTTACCAGGACACACATATCCAGGCAGCTTCTGCATGGGAGCTAACATTCCCATGACATGGCTCTGCTGGTGCTATTGGGTAGTGGGATGCTCCAGGCAATAAAGGAAATGAGCTGCTGGTCCTGGCACACAACATCTCAGCTCTCTGGGTCCATGGCCTTGCTCCTCCAAGGAATGATGGATCTCTGTGGAACTCTGGTCATGTCTCACCAGCCTGACTATCACTGATGGTCCCCATCTCCAACTTTCTGATCCAAGTTGTGCATGCCTTGGGGCTCACCACATGTGTGAGTGTTTTAATATGTGGCTTGGAAAGTCAGGAAAGTTGGACCCATGTGATTTATGTTTAAAGTCTCCAAAGCACACCCTTTTCTACACCTGTCCCATATGTCTTCGTCTTTCATTAATTACACTTATTAATTGCTTTGCTTTCCATTGGAGACTTAGGGGAGAAAGAAGCAAGAGAAATGTTTCTCATGTAAGAACCAAGTGTCTCAAAGTTGCCTCATGAGATAGACCATTTACCTTATTTCTAGATTGAGGAAGAGACAGTGAGCACATCCTGGCAGGTGCTGAGGGTGTTGCAGGGGACGAGTCCCAATTAGTTTGCCTGCCAAGAACTTGTCTCCTGGCTGGATCAGACCTTCAGACCATGCAAGAGGGAAACTGTTGAAAGGAGGAGGTGGGTGAGGGGGATGTGTTTCTTACTTTGTTTCAGAGGCAGCTTCATAAATCTCCACACATTAAGGTCTTCCATATGCTGTTTTTCAATATCAGCTTGTCACTTCAAGCTGACATGAACTGTTGGATGGTTCTGCCCTCTTCTCCAGGCCTTATTCACCTCCCACCCAGATGCCAGAAAAGGTTGAAAAGAACAGTAGAAAATGCAAAAGGTGACAGTTTGGAGTGTAGACGTTTTCCAGAGTTGAAACCTATTGACCCATTTTCATCAGGCTCAGTGGCATAGGCTGTATATCAGGATCAGTGAACATCACCAGAAGAAGGAAAAGGAGAGGCTAAAATCAAATAAAAATCAAATCATTCTCCTGGTGTATTTAAAGCAGCCAAATACTACCTTCCTTAGGTCTCCCAGATGTTCCTGGAAATCTATCATCCACTCTGACTCACTTCACAAAAAGATGCTTTGGAGTTCAGCAGGGGTCTGACATGTATTATCAGAGCTTTTTTTTTTGGTGGGGGGTCAATGAGAAGGAGTATGTGGAATATCAATGTCTATGGTTCTGTAAACCATTCTGCTCTCACTATTATATCTCTTGTTATCTGTACATGCTCAAGTGCAAGAGTTACAGAAGCAGGCAGGAACAGAGCCAGCAAGGGGAGAAAAGCAGCATTGGAAACCTGGAGTGAGCTGTGAGTTCCCCTTAAATCCCAGTGGCACAGGTCTCAGAAAGTTTGCAAGTTCACATCTGAAGCTCAGCTTTGCAGCTGCTTCTGCTCTTTATGGGATGCAAAGAATTGCTAAATCCTGGATCCTAAAATTGAGCATTAGCTCTCCTTCTGTATCCCAGTATACAGTTCATCTAACCTCTTGGGGATTGAGGGACAAGGTAGACCACTGGAGATGCAAATACATGATTGTTTATAAGCACTGTACACCACCAAAGCAACTTCTAAAAAAATTTTTTTTCCAGTCCTCTGGGTTGCTGGAAACATGTTTAAAATTAATTCTGTGGGACTCATTGCCACAGGTTACTCTGGAAATCAAAGGCAGAAGTGGATTAAAAACCTGATAAATTTTGGGAGAACAAGTTCATTGGTAACTAACATAACAGTCTAAATCCAACCTCCAATTTGAAAGGTTCCTAAACAAGTGATTGCTCAAAGGATATCATGGGGAAATACTACCTTATATGTGACCTGATTTTATGCTCTCCCTTTGCACATACACTATGGGTCATATTGCTGAGAGAGTGTCCTGGGAGAGATGGCTCATCTGATCTGGAACTTGGAGAAAAGTGGGGAGAAAAAATGAAATATGTCTTCTTTTTTTTTGCCATTGAAAATATCCTCCCTGAAGATGCTTGATTCAAATTGGGAGCTAGTCAAGTTCAAACTGGAAAGTTAGAGAAAACTCTAACTTCTTCCAAATAGCTGTATGTAGGGTTAGGGAAAAAAACCCAAACAAACATGGCCTTCCACAGGGTTTTGTTGTCTTAGTACTCTCATGGGAGAATTGCTGTGATATTTGAGAACTTATAGCCCCTGCAACTAAGATCCAGCTGTGAAAGTGATGATATGCAGTAGTGACTAGGAATAGCAGGGATCCCGGCTTCAGTGACTCAACTGCCTCTTCTAGTCCTCACGTCTTTGTTTGCCTAGTACATTAATAGTCGGATATTGAAAAGCTGGAGAGGGACTTTTTAGAAGGGCAGGTAGTGATAGGATGAGGGGTAATGGCTATAAACTGAAAGAGGGTAAATTTAGATTAGATATTAGGAAGAAAATATTCACTGTGAGGGTGGTGAGGCAGTGGAACAGGCTGTCCAGAGAAGTTGTGGAGGCCTCATCCCTGGAAGTGTTCAAGGCCAGGTTGGATGAGACTTTGAGCAACCTGGTCTAGTGGAGGGTGTCCCTGTCCATGGCAGGGAGTTGGAACTAGATGGTCTTTAAGGTCCCTTCCAATCCAAAATATTCTATATTTCTATTCAATACCAATGTAGTGTATTGGGGGTCACATGGGACTTGTACCTGGTGATTGATGTATATTTCAAATCAATTTTTTGGGAGTGATATAGGGGTTTTTGCGCTCTTCTCAGCCCTTGGCTTCTGCCAACTACTATCCGTAGGGAACAACAACAATAACAAAACCAAACAAACAAACAAACAAAACAAAAAAAAACCACAAACAAAAACCAGCCAACCAGAAAAGCATTTTCTTTTGCTCCAGTTGGCCTTAGCCCACCAACATGTTCCACACAGCATCAAATCCAGCTGTCAAGCAGTAATGGAATTTTTTTTTCCATTTCCCTGATCATTCCTGGGCTGAAGCTGAACTGATAACCTCAAAGACTGTCTTTTCAGGCTGGCTTCAGACCAAGAATGTCATTTCACAAAAAAGTGCTGAGGTTTCAGAAACAAGGTTTTGCTGCAACATGGAATGGAGCTGGGACTTTTTAAAATCTGTCAAGAGACAACAATTGCCCTCGCTGCCTTGTGCCCCTCACCAAATTCCCCACCTTACTCCTGGAGAGCAGAGCACTGATCTGTGTTGTGGAAAATACAGGTTTGATGGCTCCTGAGCAGGTTTCTACTCACTTTTAAATTTTGCCTGCCCAGAAACTCATTCGACTATGGGGCAGAGTGAGTAAAATGTCTTATTTCTTGCATGCCAGGACAGGTTAGTGGAGTGACCACCCAGCACAACCTCCCTTTGGCAACAGGGGTGACGCTTTCTGGGGCAGGGCCACCGGTGCGCTGTCTCCAAGGAAGTAACCAGCTTCTTTAGCTCTCTCTGGCCCCTAAAACTCATCTTATCCCCATGTCACAGACTTCTGTCTCTTCAGCTGAGTCCATTCGTTATGTGGCCTTGTGCAGCTGAGGGGCCAGAGCCACCTAGCAAGACCTGTCAGTGAACAAGGACCACTTCTAAGAGCACCAAGGTGAAGTAATCCTGGTTTGCACCTAGAAAACCAACAAAACACAGCCAGAATATGAGGCTAAACCTCTCCACTTCAAATGAGCACATACTCGCTCCTTTTTGGAGCACATCTGCCATTGCGGATAAGAGACACTTTTCTCTGAAATCAGAACATTTCCACAAAAACTTTCTGTTTTAATAACAGCAATCAACAATGAAATTGTCACAAGATCCCAAGGAAAATCCACTGTCAAGCGTGATAAGATAGATCCATCACTTCCATGGAATTTGCTTTAATGCTGCCAGAAAATACCCACCCTGATGATTAGTTAACAACAAAGCCACTTGGGCCCCTTTGCAAAGAACTAGACTGAGGGGAAACTCAGCCTAACAAGACAAGAGTCATTTATGCTAATGCTAATATCCTCCCCAGGAACACGCAGAAAATCCCCAGCTGAATTGCTCTGAGACTTGGATGTCCCTATCAGCCCCGCAGCACCTTGAGACCCTTAAGATGGTCCTCAAAACTTGTACCTTCTTTGGGCAGGGGAAAAAGTTGCAGCAGAGGGTTGTCTGTGCCTCCCCATCTTCCCTCCCTGGTGTCAGAAGGCACAAGGGAAAAGCTGAACATTGCAGATTACCAGTTTAATCAGAGAGGCATGCTCCTGCTTCTGCTGAGGGCTTTTCTACCCTCCCAAGTATGGCGCGGCTGAAGAGGATTCTGAGGCTGTTAGAAAGCCAGGTGCTAAAAGGCTTCCATATTTATCTGGATGCATAGCTGAATGGCTTGCATCTGTTCCCTGCTGCTGATCTGCACTCTATTAGTCTGCTTAGTGGATCTGTACAACAACAGCCAGCCTTGCGTGGTATTGCCACATTTCCAGACAAGTAAAAATGCAGCTAAAACTTTGAAGGGTTGTTTATAGCTTGAATTTTCCCTCAGTGCATTTGTTCCTTTGCTTGTGTGCATTAGAATGCATGTCAAGGGGGAAGGGAATGGTTCCTAAAAGAAATAAAAAGTTTGTGGAATGGTGTCTTCTGTCTTATCTGACCGTAGTTCACCAGCCCCAGAGGAGAAACCCAGGTCTAGACACCATGCTGTATGGGGGCGAAGGGGGAGCAGGGGGGTGAAGAAGAGTGACAAAAGAGAAAAAGTGCAATATTATTCTTTAAATGGGTTATTTCCTTCCTCTCAGATACCAAAGAAAAATTTAATGATGAAACCTGCTAACAGCTGGGGCTAATTTGGAGGTTATTTTTATGGCAAGAGCAACAAGACAATAAAAGGCCAGCCCAAATGTGGCTCAGTTGAAGAGTTTGTCCCAGCAGACCCTCTAAAATAGTTCTGATTCGATCTCCTCCATCCCCATTGCATCACATCCCTACCATTGCCTGGTAGCCGTGTGTCATGAGGATGCAATCACACGCTACATCTCCCCTTCAAAGGATGTGGAGGCGTCTGTAGCTCCTTGCTTGGAAAATTGCAAGGCAGACCTAGGGCCTGCAAGTTCATTTGGGGACTCCCTGGAAATGACATCAGTGCTTACATTTATATGTCACCAGATTTTGAAAACTTTTCCACTTTGCTCCTGGTTGGCCCCTCTCTATTTAGGGTCTTCCTCATCTACCATGGAGGAAGACTCGTCCCAAGGTTGCTCAGGGGTCATGGAAGCTTCAGAACATTTTGTTACTGTAGGATGCACAGCTCTCGCTGTGTAATGACACGAAATGCAACTCGCTCCTGGGACTTTGAGAAGGGCTGGGCTACAGTCAGCAGCCAGCTTTGCAGGATTACCTCCACGTGGACCTGAGATGGGGGGTTGATAGGGTTGGGTTCTTTGGGAAAGCTGATTTTCTAGCCTTGACCCTGGCCGTACCCAGTTCCCCAGGAATGCCTACAGTGGAGCATGGAGTGGAGCAGGAGTCCCACCAGCCATTGAGGGAGTCCCTCACTCTGGAACAGGCAGGAAAGGAACGTGACAGACACAAGTTTAGCCTTCTGCTGCTGCTTGGAGCCTAAATAACCACCATAGGTTGTTAAACTAAAGCCATCGGCTCTGGGGATAGAGGAGGGCACCAGCTGAAGGGTGAAGAAAGCCTCCTTTCACGAGCGAGAACCAGCGCCTCTTGCGACGCTGCCATATAAAATCACGCAGCACCTGTTAGATCTTTTTTTGCTCCGCTCTCAAGACGCAGGAACAGCTTGGCTCTATAAAAGCCCCGATGTGTTTGTTTTCATTCTGAAGACCTAATCCAAACCCCTCTCTTCCCAAAGGACCGGGAAGGAGGGGCTGGAGGGGGTATTTTTATTTTTTTCCTTCTGCTGGGGAAACAGGTTGGAGCTGTTAAAGTAATTGGCAGCAGTAGATTCCTGCAGATTTCTTTGGCTGCATTTTAAAATAGAGGTTTTCTTCTTCTCCCTCTCTCCCCTTGTTTTTTTGTCTTCTGATTTAGCCATAAAATTGCCACTTATGACATTAGCAGTTGCAGAAAGCAGGAGTTTTCCTCATTAGAGCCGCTCTGCTCGCAGGCTCTGGTAATATCATTTGGTGGGAAGGACGTTGCCAAAAGGCTATAAAACCGGTTGAGGACTCACACGGCAGTGTCAGGAGGTTGCTTTCTTGGTTACTTTGGTAACACGCAAGCAAAGCTTCTCCCTCATTTCAGGACACAGAGATGGGTTTAGTTTCGGATCTGCCTCCACCTCCTCTGTCTTGTGAAGGAGTTTCCAAGCAAGCAGCAGTGGGGGACACAGGAGGATGGGAAAAGGCCCACAGCATGTGTTAAGCCCATCTCTGAAGGCTGTGACTTTCGGGGTAGCTCAGCTGTGTGCATGCCCTTGCATCCTCTTGAAGACCACCGGTGGCCAGCAGCATGCAAGCTTTCACCTTTCCCAGTCCTCAGAGCACACATGTCACATGCTGCAGACCCAGATGCTGCCCACCTAAGGCAGCTAGCGAGTGTCACCTCCTGGCTGCGACTAGACCCTTTCAGCGGTGGGCAGTCAGCAGGGTGCATTGCCTTCACAGCCCTGGAGCACCATTTCTGGCAGCAGCGAGCACTCTGCCTCCTTGCAGCAGAGGCAAGGCAGCTCAAAAAGAAAAAAAAAAAAAAAAGAAGAAAACTGCCTTCAGCTCACGGAGTTGTACCTGCAGCCCTTTTATCCAGATTAGAGTCTCAGCAAAGACCTGATCTTCACAGGGTTTCCCCAGCAGTTTTATTGCTCTTTTTCTTTAAAATAAAAGAATTGAAAGGGTGCTTCAGTCCTCAAAAAATTGAAAGCTGTGTTACTAAAGCAGGTGAGATCTTGTTCTGAGTTAATCGAGTCCTACCTACAACACCCCCACCCAACCCTCTGAAATAATTCAGGAAAAAAAAAAAAAGGGCCATGCAGATCCTATTCAAGCGCACTACCAGCCTGCTGAAATTCCTCTTGGTGAGATAAACGCACCTTGCAAAGCTCAGGAAAAAAAACATGTCTGCATGCTATTGCAACATTGCAACTCCTGCAAAGATGTGTCCTTATCAAAGCTGCCTGGTCAAGTGCAAATTTAGACTCTCAGGGCCACAGGGCATCACTGGCAAAGCCAGAATCGCTGGCATTTCTGCCTTGCTTTTTACCTCCATGGAGTTCAACCTGGACAGCCAAACGTATCGTGTATTGCAGTTGAATTGATTTCCTGTGAATTGGACCTAAATTTGATTCTGGGAGCTGAGCATGTCCTGCTTTGGGGACAGACTCAGGTGAAATGCCATGTTCCTTAGCTGGGGCCCCTCTTCAATGAGGTAACGTGGGGCAAAGCCCAGGAGCTGCAGGTGGTCAGAGCTGCAAAGCCCAGAAACGCCTCTGCTTCATTCCTTGCGGTGAAATTCTAGGAAATCCCTCATTGGGAAGGAACACGCCTGAGAGTCCTGATTTAAAGAGCAGCTAGATACTTGCTTGCCATTAGAGATGGCACAGCACTTTCAGTGGCTGTGTTTGGAGCTGGAACACAAGCAGCAGGCAAAGGACAGACATTTGGCTGGTCACCTACAAGAGTCAACCCTCTCTCTCCCAAACAAGGTGAACTCGTATGGGACAGTACAAAACTGACTGACACTTTCATTCTGATGCTGCATCCAGCATGGCCATTGTAACCCTCCATTTGTTACAGCCCAAGCAGGAGTAGACCTCACACCACCTCCATAACACCAACCATCTAGTCAATCTTCTAAAAATCAGGCTTTCAGCACAAAGCCTCAGCAAAGGGGCAAGGAAGACTGGAGAGTCCTCTGCCCTTTCCTCCGTCAGCTCCTTCTACCCTCCCCTGAACTTTCCTTCTCTTTGGCAGGAAATTTCAAAAGTCAGTTCCATGACTTTATGGACAGATCTATATAAAACAGTGACTCAGTCTGCACTCAGTTACTGGCAGACATGTATCAGCTGCAAGCCACTTAAAAATGGTGAAATAGAAAAATAACAATTAAACAGAAAAATAAAACATTTTGGGCCAAAACTTTTGGGTGTAAAGTCTTCCATATGCGTCAGCAGTTTGTGCCATTTAATTTTAGAGATGGACCCCAAGAATTTCTTTATGAGTCTTTTCTTCCTCAAAGCCTGAAGATTGACTCCAGTGAGGATTTCTGTCTATTAGTCCCAAACTCATTGCTACCTACTCTCACAGGAAAGCTCATGTTAAAATAAAAAGGGACTGGTGGTGCGGTGAAGGTATAATCTACTCATTAGATATTCTTAGCACCAAATTCACAGCTGCACGCAGGGATTTTAATTCAGGATCATCCAGAAAAGTTTCTGTTCTGAATGCCTGAAGGATATTGTTCTTCTCATTGTCCAAAAATGCAATAATTTTTGGTCACTTTAAGTTACAAGTCTCAGGAAAAAAAGAAAAAAACTGGTAGTGATTTCAGATGCTTTTTTCTCCTCCCAGAAATTAAAAACAGTGCCTGGACTGGTGCCTTTGAATTTATTTATCTTTTTAAAATTAAAACAACCACTTAAAAAAAAAAGTAGCAGCTACTGGCTTTTACTTCAGCTAAAAGTTTCTGGCAAGTGTAATGCCAGGATTTTTTTTTATGATTATGATTATTATTATTTTGTGTATGGGAACTTAGGGGCAAGTTGGTGTGAGAAACTTTCCCAAAGAATCTGTGTAAACCACACCAAAACCTGACAAACTCAACCAGCCTGGAAAGGTCCGGGAGAGAGAGGAAGGCACATCTGCATGCAGGCTGGGGACATCAGCAGTTTTCAGCTGGCTGCCGGCAGCAACGGCTTCTGCATCCCCTCAGGAAACAGGGGGTTGGATTTGAGGGTGCTGGAGCCAGCAGAACACCTGGTCTGGGCAGCCTCTGGCTTCTTCCAGGAGGATTTGAAGGGAGCCTGAAGAATGGAGGCACTCCTTCCTTGCGGGCAGTCTGGGCACCTGGCTCCAGCGGGCTGCAGGGGAAATCCCAGCCAGCACCTCTCAGTACTGCAGGCAGGTGTCCAAATCTTTGGGCCAGAGGGCAAGCGAATCCTTGAAACATTGCCGCGGACACAGGAGCAATCCCCATGGAGGACTGAACTAGAATTTCTGTGCAGCTGCAGGTGAACAGGTCTCTAGAGGACAAACCAAGACAGATCAGTACAAGCATCTTCAGTGATGTGAATTAGGAAGGAGCTGGTGCAGGGCTGGAGAGCACAACCTCCCAGGTAAAACGTGGCTTTTTGGTGGGGGAGATTCAGAAAAATAGACAATTCTTATTGGAGGTCTACTTGTTGCATGCCTTTGGACAATTCGCTGCCCTCTGCTCTGAGCTCCTGCATCCTCATCACAGGATGGGGGCATTTCGTGCCAGCCCTTGGTGAGATATGGAAAAGCCTTCCTTCAGATTTGGGCAGCATGCCGAGTGTTTCCACCTGCCTCCACAGGGAGCTTTGAAGTCTAAATACCCCCAACATTAGCCTTGTAGGCACCATCACAGTCTTTCTCCCCTGCTCCAGGCTGTAGAGGGAAGTATGGTCCTACCTGTTGGCATCAACTCAAGTCCCAGTTCACCACCTTTCTCTTGGAGGTTGTGGTACCTCAACGCAAAGCCAAACCTCTTTCCTGACTGCCATTTGTTTCTCCCTCCCCTTCCCAATTCAACTCATTTCCTGTTCTCAGACATTTGCAGCAAATGTGTGTCTCTTGCTTTGTCCTGTAAATTCCCTGTGACCATGGGAACGGTTCCTGACCCAGCTGGCAGCCTGAGTGCTCTTCTCATTAAACTTTGGCTCTTGCCTCAACTGGATCTTTAGGCAACATCCAGGTGAGCACAGCTGGGAAAGCACTTTCATCCATCTCAAAGGTCCATATAGCATCGCTTCCCAGCCTGCCCTTTGCTGGGGAAAGCTTTCCCCCATGTCTCTCCTCAGATCAGTCCCATTACTCAGCTGCCTCCCCAAATCCTTTTTTTTTTTTCCAGGGCGCACAACCAGAGCAAAACCACAGAATCACAGAATCACAGAATCACAGAATCACAAGGGTTGGAAGAGACCTCGAAAGATCATCTAGTCCAATCCCCCCCCGCCAAGGCAGGGCCACCTAGAGCACATCACTCAGGAACATGTCCAGTCGGGTTTTGAATGTCTCCAGAGAAGGAGACTCCACAACCTCTCTGGGCAGCCTGTCCCAGTGCTCTGTCACCCTCACAGTGAAAAGGTTTTTCCTTACATTAACCCGGAACCTGCTATGCTCCAATTTGCACCCGTTGCCCCTTGTCCTATCGCTTAGTGAGGCCGAGAAGAGCCTGGCTCCATCTTCCTGACACTCACCCTTAACATACTTATAAACATTGATGAGGTCACCCCTCAGCCTCCTCTTCTCCAAGCTAAAGAGACCCAGCTCCCTCAGCCTTTCCTCATAAGGGAGATGTTCCACTCCCTTAATCATCTTTGTGGCTCTGCGCTGGACTCTCTCTAGCAGTTCCCTGTCCTTCTTGAGCTGAGGGGCCCAGAACTGGACGCAATACTCCAGATGCGGCCTCACCAATGCAGAATAGAGGGGGAGGAGGACCTCCCTCTACCTACTGACCACAGCCCTTCTAATGCACCCCAGGATGCCATTGGCCTTCCTGGCCACCAGGGCACATTGCTGGCTCATGGTCATCCCCCCATCCACCAGGACCCCCAGGTCCCTTTCCCCTACACTGCTCTCCAGCAGGTCAGTCCCCAACCTGTACTGGCAAATGGGATTCTTCTTTCCCAGGTGCAAGACCTTACACTTGTCCTTGTTAAATCTCATCAGGTTCCTCTCTGCCCAGATCTCCAGCCTATCTAGGTCCTGCTGAATGGCAGCACATCCCTCTGGTGTGTCAGCCACTCCTCCCAGTTTAGTGTCATCAGCAAACTTGCTGAGGGTACACTCCGTTCCCTCATCAAGGTCGCTGATGGAGATATTGAATAGTACTGGATCCAGCACCGACCAGAGGAGGTCTGCAAAGTGGCTGCTGCAGAGAAAGGTTGTACCAAATTACAGAAGGCCAGAATTTACAGGTAATGGTATTTTGTGGAGCCTGAGCTTCTTATTGAACCTGTCAGAGCATCTGAAATATTTTTGACAGTCAGGACCAGTGGTGCACAGGGTCCTGCTTTGTGAATGTGTGCAGAAAACTTCAAAGCAGTGTTGCATTGCTTGAAGGGCCACATGGATCTCACCTGTTTCTTTGCCCAGCCAGGTCCCACTAGGAGAGGGATGGGGAAGGAAGCAGGAGGGCTTGCAAGCCAGCTCTGTGCCAGGTTTGTACGCAGTGTTTGACAGAGGTGCAGGGCAGCTTTCAGGAGAAAGCAAGCCATGGAATCCACCTGAAGGGACTGGCACCAGGTCACCTTGCGATCCAGCTCTGTGCTCCCAAAGAACCATGGTCATCTGTGAATTTTCCCAAGCCGCTCTGTCATCCAGACCCCTGATCTACCTGGTTGAGGCGGCCCATCACGTCAAGAGGGCAGACCACTTGGGAACCAATGCTTTGTAGTAAAAGCTTGCAAATCTTTCCTTAAACATCTGGGAGAGGAGGGGGCTTATCTGCCTGGCCCTTCCCCCCTACTTTGTGTGTCCAGCCCAGAGCTGCAACAGGGTGGAAGATGACACAGAGGAGTGGTTTTGACCATGGAAATGCATAACTCTTGCTGCTTTAGAAGGCTGCTGACATTAGCCCAGAAGGAGGACCCAAAGGCTGAGAGGAACTGTGAGAGACGTTTTTGTAACCACCGTATGAGAGTTACCGTAAAATAAACTCTCACGGCTGTCCCTGGGGAGGACTGAGCAGCAAGCTGCTGTGTGCGTGTGCACGTGCGGGCATGAACAGAGCACACTGCAAAGTGTCGACTGCGTTTTGAAGAACGTAGTTTAAGGCCATTCTGGGGATTTCCCAGCTCTGACAAAGAACTGAATTTCCCTCCGTGGGGTGGGAAAATTCAGCAGGGGGTTGCTCAGGACACTGAACAGAGCAGCTACTACGTGGAGGCAGTTCCTGCCATCAGCAGCTGTGTTGGGTCCAGCCACAGCAAGGTATTTAGGCACACTGAGAGCACTTAGGGTCCTGACTTCTGTGGGTTTCACCTCTTTGGATCTGGTCCTGACAGAGCTGGAGCCAGGTCTGTCTGCTTTATGTGCAGTAACAGCCCCCAAATCTCAAGCTGAAGTAAGGAGAGGGTGGCAGAAGGTCATTTCCGTGGGTTAAGTTGGAAGTGCAAGAGCTTTCCCTGACAGGGCAGATGGCAGGGCCAAGCTTGCCAGACCTCTACCCATTCCTAACAGAAGAGAAAATATGCTTTTCAAATCAGAAATCTTCCAGATTTACAGTGAAAAAAAGCAGAAACAGAAAATATGCGGGGAAGGGGGAGAGAGGGAAAGCATGTTCTAACTCTGTGAAAGATAATTTCCCAGGGAAAAAAAAATAAAGAAAGAAATAGAAAAGAAAAGAAAGAATATCTCAAAACATGAAAAACTGTTGGCATCAGTTCTTACAGTCCAGTTCATTGGGTGAGTTCTGAAAAGAATTTCACTTGGTCTGCAGAGTGAGAAGATAATTGGAGAGGCTTTGAAGAGAAGGGTGAGTCCTGGTTCATGCACTTTCTTACAGTACCCCAGGACTGGGAGATCTCCATGCAGCTCTCTGTCACCAGTGCCCTATGTGACCTTAGGGAAGGAATTTAAACCACCTATGCCACAAGCTTCGTTGATATAATAGGTGATAACGGGATGAAAAAATGTTTTGGTTTATAAGCCAAGCTTAAAAATCTACATTAAAAGTAAGTAGACTGGGATTCATCTGAAATGTTTCCAGTAAAGCATCAACAACAAAAAAGCAGTTTATTTTATTGGGAGGTCAAATATAAATACTCTGTCCAGTCCAAAATAAGCCTTTTTGTTTAATTTTCACGGTTTGTAAAAAGGTGGGGATAAAAGTATTATCTCTATTTCAGAAAAGTTAAATATAGACACATCTGTGTAATGTTTCAAAACAAAAACAGGAATAATTTCTGAGATGCCAGACCAATTTATTCTTCTACCTGAGAAATGCAACATGAGTGATGTTAGTTGAAATTAATAAGCATTTTGGGAGGAAATTAGTAAAAAGTAGATATATTGGGAAGAATTCATCAGTGCAATAAAACAACAGCACCTCCTAACCTTGCAGGAGTTTGAGGAAGGTAAAATCAGACATATGAAATCCTCAGAAACTATGTGACAAGATGCCAGATAAGTGTCTCAGAAAGACAGGATTTGATTGTCAGGGGCCTGTTCTCACGGAAAATAAAAGGCTCCAGTTTCTGTACAATTATGTACAGACAAGACATGTGTTTTCACTGCATGGCACCAAGCCTGGAGTATATTTTTTGCTCCTGATTTACAAGAAAAACTTGGCACGAGGATGACCCACACAGCAAGAAGTGGGCAGATTTAATACAGATGCATGGAATAGCCTCTCAAATTCAAAAACCTTTAGTGTCAGGCACAGTTGGATTTGCTTGGACCTTTCTACACAATAACCTCCACAGGGGCCTTCTGAGCTTCGTCTGGGGCTTTTAGGTGTTACCACCATGGATTTATAAAGGCAAAACAATTTACCTTTGTGCCCTTCCACCTATGCCTGGAATTTTACAACAGCAGGGCTTTTGCAATACCATACTCTGCAAAAGCAGGTGAGGCTGGGAATGGAGAGGATTCTCTGCCTCTGCTTGTGGTTACAGCAGTTGTTGAGGTTTCTGATTTGGGTGCTTTTCTACATGCGATGTCTCCAATTCCTTCCAAGGCTGCAGGAGCAGGAGAGTGGAGATGCTTTTTCATCCCTGTCCTGGTCAGGACAGTGGGAATTTGGAGACGTGGGGAGTAATTCTGCTTCCCAGCAGCACCAACATGTCTGTGCAGCCCCTACAGCCATTCAGAGCGGTCTCCAGCCTCAGAACGGAGGTTTTGAACTTCTCTCCACTGGTCCTCTCTCAGGACCATTTTCCAGCCAGGTTAGCCAGATCACAGTCGGCCCAGGACCAGCAGCACCTCAAGGCCCCGATGGCTTTTCTCCCTCGCAGACTGGCTTCTTCAAGACATGCTGCGGAGTGTTTGCACCACCAGCCTTCATGTCTGCGGACCTCCGTTGGCAAGCAGCCTATTCACCATCTTTCGTGAGCAGTAACATAACCAACACAGAGAATTAATGTTGCTCATTTAAAGAGGAGGTTGGCAGTTAGTACCAGGAACAGCTGTGCCCCTTTCAAGATTTAATCAAGGTCTACAAACAAGCCAGAGGAAGAGACAACAGGCTTCGAGTAACAATCTGACTAGTTTGACTCTGACATTTTCCTTCTGTATTCCCAAGGAAGACCCTCCCCTCAGCGAAAGCAGGCAGTACAGTTACACAGTGCTAGAGGTATTAGTTGAAACCGTCAAGCAGGTAAGCCATGCCACAGAGACACGTGTCCTTTGAGAGTTAAAAACATCAAGTCTGTCTCACCGAGGACCAAAATTCTACTTTAATTTGTGTTCCAAAACATTGCTAATAGTAGCATGGCTCTGTCCTGGCATATGACATTTTCAAGGACAGCATGAAAAATTTGCTTGTGTGCGTTCAGGGTGACCATGGGTGTGAAGTATCACACACATAAGCACTTATCTCTGTATGTATATATATACACACACACACACATACACACATATATATATATACTGCAACTGTGATGGGCTGAAAAATCAGGCCCTCAATATTTATAACTTTGGCTCATATCCCAACCAAAGCAGCACTATTGCAAAAGCTCTATTTGTGGCAATGGGACCTACACACTCCATTTTAGTTCTAATCCTAGGCAAGCTGGCAGACGTAAAGTTTTATGGGAAGCAGAACAACTGATCCGTGCTGAAGCGCAATGCAGAAAGTTTCCTAAGTATAGAGTCCCCTCAGAAATATGAGGGCTCAAATTAACCCCCTAAATCCTCTTTATCAAAGTCAGCCAAGCTTGGGGATGGTAAATTGATTCCGTGGCCAACTCCAGCAGCCCAGATGGAGTACTGATGGGACAGGGCTCTGAGGGCAGCATAGAAAAAGGACCAAATTAGCAAAACTACTGACATGGAAATCTCCCACAGCTCAAAGTCTGAGCAGAGTTCTGCTGAATCCACAACATTCACACCAGAATTCAGGTCTTGCTTGGAGACTCTGATTAAGCTGTGAGGAACAGAAAGGTGAGTCCCTGGCTGAAGCAAACCCTTGGATTTTCCCTGAACATGAATATTTATGAACCTGGAATGCTGTTTGCTGCCCCTTGGAATTATTGCCCAATGTGAGGGGGGGGTCTACTCTTTGGCCCCTGTTATTCCCCTTCCAAACCATGGCTGCAGTCATGTCAGCTCTGCTCTAGCTTCTGGGCTGCATTAAAGAATCAAAAAGGGGTTTCATCCTGCTTTCTGAGTACTGGCTCTGGGCCAGCTGTAGAGTAGAGGCCTGGATACAAACTTTCTTACAACACAGAAGTGTGGCCAGGTCCAGGCTTTATGTTGGGACACATCTCTCCCACTCAAGGAGAAATTTCCAGTTGTTTGGATGCTGAGTCAGCAGAAACGTTGGGAATTAGCAAAGGGGTTGGGGTTCTTTGTTTTGTTTTCTTTCCCCTTCGAACCTTGAAACCGGCTCAATTTTTTTTAAACTTTTTTTCAGCTTTGGCCAGTGGTTCACATGGCCTCCCAGCTGAGATCTCTGACAGGAGATTGCCAACTGTACTGGGAGTTTTCTGTGACCCTGAGAATTGGTCCCGAAAGGAGGGAGCTGAGACCTATTGCACTTATTTCATGTGAGATCCTGGAGGGACTTACAGCCAAAGGTCCTTCTTACCAAAGTGCAACTCACAGAGTCAAAGCAGCGAAGGGGGAGAAGAGCGCAATGAAAACATTTAATGTAGAGGAACTCTTGGATAATATTTCTCTGCTGAACAATCAGCAGTTCGTGGGATTTTTTTTTCTTCAATGTGTAATTCTGGGAGAATGAATATTATCTAGAGAAAAATTTTCTGCTAATGAAAACCACAGATTCTGGCACACAAATTCAGCCTCGTGAACCCTAAAGTAGGAACAGGTTCAATGCCTTCTCCCTTCCTAATGCTCATGGAGTAAAGAAGAAAGGCTAGAGCTGGCGCTTTAGAATTCAGTCTTTTTCACTACTGACGGCTGCCACAGGAATCCCTGCTTCTACAGCACTGATCCAAAACTGAAGGCCTGACCCAGAGAATATCTATGTGCTGACAAATATGCCAGCTTATCCTGTGACTCTTCTGGCTTAAAGTCCCAGTGAAGACTCAATGTAGTCCCAAACTCACCTAAGTAAGACTGGTGTAATTTGAAAGCTAGGGAAAAGATACTTCAGACAAATTAAGGGTCTGACTTGGGGCTACAAATAATAAAAACCTCAAACTAACAAAGTATAGTGTGTAGAAAAGTCTTCTTGCACCAGTTTATCAATAATCCCAGACAAAACCTCCCATCTTCCTCTCCCTGAGAACTGAGCACCTAAATGTCTTGGAATAATGGTTGTAGTTTCCTCTACACTCAGATAACCAGATGAAAAAAAGGCATTAAAACATGCATCCCTTCTACATTCTTTTTTACCCTTATTTTTTCTTGCCTTTCTTTTTTCATGTGTGAAACTTTTCAAGTGAAAGTGGTACCTCAGGTATCCTGGGAACAGAGATGTAGTTGGGGTAAAAAACATGCTGAAGAATTTCCCGGGTCTCTGGTGGGGTAGAAGTTCTGTGAACTGCAGCCCAAACAGTTTTCATGCACCCTCAGAAACCTATAAATGTTTTCAAAGAATATTTACTAGCAACCTTTTCACTAACATTTGCCAAACTCATTTGAAAAGAAGAGAGAATTTTCTGTCAGAGGAGCAATTCCTAGCAAGGGAGTCACAAGCCTCTTTGAGTTGCCTTGAAAAAAAAACCAAAAAGGAAGAAAGAAAAAGGAAACGGAGGAGGAGAGGGCAAAGCATCTGTAAACCATAGTCTGCAATTTTGGCTTTGGAGCTCAAGATAATAAGACCACTGACTGACAAATTCCAAGAGTATTTTCCTATTTATATTAGCTTATATTTATTTGTTCAATATGTGAGGATGTGATTCCTTGCATTAATCATTAGCTTGGTAGAGCTTTTCCTGCTTCCTTGCCAAGACTAAAAAGGAAAAAAAAAAAGACGCGCACCAACAACAAAAAAAAAGTTTCCATGTAGATATAAGCAGTGTTACATGGAATAAGCCCCCTCCCCCCCCAGGAAAGGGCAGAAGAAGTTGTCAGGACAGCCCTGTAGTCTAGGGTTTTATTTATATCATTGTTGCTGGGAGATTTGCTAAAAGGCGTACAGATGCTCTCCTCATGGAAACAAACAGGCCAAGTTTAAGCCGGATTTCAGAGAAGGTCTGGATAAACTTCTCTGAGCCATGTCACCCTTGAACTCAGTCCTCCATGTGGAATAACACAAATTACCACTTGGGTTTCTCTTCAAGGATAGGGTGTTTGAGACCCCAACCTTCCAACCTGCACTACAACAATGGCCGTCATCACGACATACACCCTGACTCACCTGTCTTCCATGCCTATAACAGCTTCTCTGGAAATGCCAACTAGTCTAATAAAGTGCTTAGTACCTTACCAGGGTCCTAACCTCTGGAGCATATTGGGACACATTCCAGTGTACGCGGACACTGATCCCATTCAGACCTCAAAGTGTCATTCTGGTATGGAAGTATAACCTAGATGTGTAATAGGAATCTGTCCCCATTTCCTGAAGAATTTGTCCTTTCTGTGTTTAGTGCTGGAATTAATAAGTATGTCCACTCAGTGCAAATATGAGCAATTTTTTCCATCAGTTGCCAGCACCAGTAGGAGGAAGTGAGCAGTTGGAGAGATGCCTTCCAAGAAGCTGTCAATGAAAAGGGAGGGGGAAAGTGAAGGTCCTTTACTGGGATCAGTTTTCACATTGGCTGAATTATAGTGGAGCCTTCAAAGAGAAGGCGACTCTGCCTCGCACCTAGAAAAGTCACAGGCCAGGAGTAGAATCAGCCTTGGATTAAATAGTCAAGAGCAGCTATGTGAGCTAGTAACTTAAGTGTCGATGAAAAGATAGTATTCGTTTGAGTTGGGTAAGCAGAGAAGATTCCTCTCCCGAACAACACACAAAGCAACTCCAGGGAGAGAAAAACCATAAACATTCATCAGCTGCCAGGGTCAGAGGCAGGAAAGGTAATGTTTTCTGTATTTCTTTCATGCTGGTGGGTAGAGGTTGCTTAACAACTGATGATTTCTGCTATACTTGCGGAGCAGGTGAAACTTTAACACTATGTAAGCAATGAAGTCTTCTCCTTTCAGCAGACAGACACGTGTTCTGGCAAGTATTGCTTAGGCAGTTAACCCACCAACTTAAAATTCATCCTGAACTTTGAAATGAGTCATCCAACTGGGGAATTGAAATCTTGTAGGTACACAGGCTTCTCCCTTCCCGTGTGGGATAGCTCACCGCAACAGTTCTTCAGAAAGGGCCAGTCCAGGACTGTGTGACTCAAACAATCAGGTTTCCATCTACTGCCTTGGGAGACTAGTCCACTCGTAGGAAAGTTTTCCTCAAGCTAATTTTTCCTTTGCTCAGCCTCAACCCACTGCTCTTAATTTTCTACATCTTGCGTTAGCCCCTCTCCACCCTGGACCTCCCTGAATGACTGATCTTTCTTCTTGGATGATCTTCAGATATTTGCACATCATTATTTTTCTCTCCTGCTAAGTGGTCTTGTAGCCCATAGTAATGCTTTTGTGTCATAATGTTTTGGGTCTTGTGTTTATCTGGAGTCATTTTCTTGTCTTCTTTTTAAGAAAAAAAAAATGACAAAAAAATGTAAATGGAAAGCAAAATCAACCAGATTCACTCACAAGTCAGGATGCCATCTGCCAAAGTGTCTTCCAGAATGCTTTTATTTATGGCTGACTTTCAAAACTTTGCAAATGAAGCAGTATAATGGAAATGTTGGCACCACCTTATCTTTTTTCTACACTGTGAACACACCAGGGATTCTTGGGTGTGATACTTTGACCCTGTGGAAGCCCAGTGGGGAATACACAAACATCCCTTTGTCTTCACTTTCTTTCTTAGAACGTCTTTGGGTTCATAGTAATCATCCTCACCATTATCTTATATATTTAGAATGTCAGGCATCCCAAAGGATAGTTATGTCCTGGACACAGTATCCATCTGTTTTTATACTAGGAGCAGCAACTGCTATAGCAGAGAAGCCCCACATGCCATTTAACAAGTATCAGCTCCTTAAACAGGAAGATGCATTAATGAGAAGGTGTAAAAAATCATGGCAGGGCCAATGAAGGAATATTTCCCAGGAAATATTCTCCAGGGAAATGTTTTGGAACTGGTTAAACATATATGTTTGGGCAGGAGAGTCACCTTCTCATAGTGACTTCTCTCCATTCCTTGTGAACAAGCATGGACAACTTGCTTAGTCTACAATATCTCGCTTGTAGACGTCTAACATTAGGGGAGGAAGAAACACTGAAGTGTGAGAGTTATGCTGTCCTCTGTAAAATGCAAAATTAACAGCAATGCGTACTAAGAGGAGAAATATCTTACAAACATTCTGAAATGCTGAGATACTTCAGATACTGAGGCCACAGAAGTAACTACTTTAGACGGACTGGATTGTAGTTCATTTCCTCTTTCTCTCTACAGGGCTTTTGACTGAAGTCGTTCATATCCAAAAGGTAGGATGCCACTATGGAAGCATTCCATCCCTTCCTCTGGAGTGGGTCATGGTGACTGTTTCACCATGAACACTAAGGCCATGCAGAAGCTCTGAAGCACGGTACAGGTCCATGATTTCCATCCCCGGCTCTGTGGATTACCTCTAGGAGGACATGAATGATGACCACAATAAAATAGTTCATCTCTGCCATAAGGCAACCTTCTCACGTGACATTTCTAACAGTCAGCGCCTTCGTTGGAAAACCAATAAAATCATCCACGAACAGAAAGGAGCCTCACTACTGTAGGAGGGGTGGTGAAGTGGCAGTGACATGGAAATTGGCCAGGGTCTGAGGGTTAATCATGCTGACAACTTAGAGTTTCAGTTCTGAGGAAGAAAGTTTATCTCCATTTTCCCCCATTGGCTGCAGTGGCCGTACCGGCAGCATAATGCGTCAGGCCCCAACCACTGAGACATTATCGCTTGCTGACTTTTCCCCTGCAACAGATTGCATTCTTTCTAAACATCTGTTTGCATGGAGAGATGTGTTGAGAAGACTGTGGTTATTCATTTACTCACATTTTGACATGGCATCACTGAGTGATTGTATTAGCAAGGCTGATGAGTTTTCTTTACAAAAGGAAGCCCCATGGAACAACACGAAACACGAATTGTTGCAATTTTGCTGGAAAGAAAGGGGGGAAAAATTCAAACCCAAAAAAAGCCCTAGCTCATGACATGTCCCCACCCAGCAACAGAAAGGCAAGCCAGAGATCTCTGAACAAGTCCTAATTAAGGCAATAAGTTCACAGAGCAGCGGGCAGTACCAGGGGGACAGGCTGCCTGGTGTAAGAGCAGCATGGCTGAATTCATGTGACTGACGGTGTCAAACTCCGTTATTTCTTTGGAACAGAAGTAGCTTGGGCACAGCACTGCGTGATCGCATCTGGACTTCTGCATCGATGGAGGGAGAGGCTGTGAGTCATGCAGTGATCTGGACATCAAGAAGCCTGTGTTCTGCTCCAGATCTGGTAACTGATTTGCTATATGCAAAAACCCGCAGCTATGTACAGTTACGGTAAGTGTTCGGTACTTCAGTCTCCTCTCCCATATAGAGGCAAGGAGGGTGATTTGAAGCAGATCCCTGAAGGTCATGTACTGTGAAGGTCTTCCACCTGCAAGCAGCGTGAGTGACTGCCATGAATAACTTGTTTGGTTGCATAATTGGCTATTGCTTGGGGTCTGCAGCCTTTCTGTGGCCTTCAAACTCTGCATCTCTAGGAAGCTTGCTTTCAGAGCATTTTCCTACTGTTACAGTGAAGGTCCAGAAGAAACCTTTCTCAAGCTAAGCCTCCTCTTTGTTTTTCTTTTTTTTTTTTAGGTTGAAAAGTAAAGAAGATTTAGAAGAGCTTTGTTTCTGCTGCCTTCACCATAAATTTATTGCTCATGAAAGTGACTAGGCTGATAGTTCCAATAGCTTCATTTCATTTTCAGAAGAGCAACTACAGAGGCGGGCATTGGCCGATGCCCCGGGGCTGGGCTCCAGCACTCGTGCAGAAAGTCAGCAGGTGTCCATCCTCACCACAAACTCAGCTCTCCTTCTGAGCTGGCAAGCTGGGCTGGGACAGTCACGTCAATGCTACGTGCCATGGCACAAACAGGATCGTCTCCCCTGCAGTCGTCACCAGGAGGGTTGGAGGTGGGGGGGCTGCTTTATGTCTGCTAAAATCTACTTTAAATCCGGTCCCTGGAGGGCAGATGGCCCTCCAGGGCCAAAATCTGAGACTCCGTGAGGCCAAGACTATTTTGAAGGCTTGTCCCCAGTTCAACCGTAAGTCCCCAAATTGTTTTCTGTTCTATCCTTCAGAAGGAGAGGTAAATATGCTCTCCGAGAACATTTCAGGCTAAAAACTACGACTTATATAGTGCCAGAAGCCACACTAGATAATCTGCTGGCTCTCAGAGGAGTGAACTGCTTCCTTCCCACAGCACCCCACTGACAATCTCTGTAGAGATTAATGATGCAGACAGATGTGCCCTCTGCCAACAGCTGTGCTGATGGGATAAATCACTTCCCCTTGTACTTGTCACACCTCTCCTGCCAACAGCTCCCATTGCATGCTCCCTTACCCATTTCAGCCACAACGAGCTGGATTAGTTAACTACTTCAATAACGAGGTCTTTGCAAGCTTGGGCCAATCAGATTGGAAACAAGTTGGGGAACTTTTACACAAGAAGCTGTACTCTTGGGTGGCTCAAAATAGAGAGCATGCGTCCACAACGCAGACACCTTTTCTTCTCCAAGGGCCTCATGCTCACATAGTACAACGGACGCAGTTCCCTGGAAAGTGCATCAGGGGAAAGTTGCTCTGCTGCTGATTGCTTTGTTTCTTCCTGTGGCTAAAATCAGAAGACTGTGCTGGACCACAAATACAAGCCCTCCTTTCTTTTGGAGACCAAATAGAAAGGTTCTCCATGGAAAAACCTGTAAGACTAATTTGACAACTTTAGGAGGTGGCTTCATAGCAATCCTGGAATTTTTTTTTATTTTTTTTAATTTTTTTTAAGTTTCCAGCAACAGAAGAGCCTTCAGGAGCAAGGATCATCTGAGATCACAGATTTGCAGCAGAATCTGTGTGTTGAGTCTCTTTCCTTCTTGTCGAGTACCCCATTTAGGGAAAACACGTTGAGCAGGAGGCATTCTGTGCACACACAAGGGTGCCCCATGCAGCCCCATACTTCATGCAGCTGCAAGAGCAGGGGAACATGTGGAAGGCAGTGGACAGTGCTCGTGGCAAAAAATCCACCGGTCTGTATTTGACGCAATGGTCTGTCCTGTTCCTTTAGTCTGTGGGTCAGGCAGGCCTGTGACTGGGACACTGGATACACAGAGTCCCAGACTGGGAGAGAAGCCATGTAACCAAGGGTGCGCTAGCCAGCAGGACCCTGGCTCATGGGATCTATTAAAAACAATTTCCTCCCCTCCTTTCTTAGCACCCCAATTCTTCCTCTGTCACATGCCTTGACAAAATGCTCTTTCATGTGTCAAAGTGGAGCAATTATTCTACACGTATATTCATCTTCAAGGACAGCTTGAGTCATTTGAGGTTTCCTCTAGGCACTGGGGTAGCAGCTAATATCTCACAGAAGAGCTGCAGCTTGCAAACATAGCACTGGGCAAGTCAATATACTCACGCCTCTTGGATGCATGTCAGGAGCTCACTGCTTTGTGAGGCTTGGCTAAGGTTCCCAAGCTCTCTCCCAGGGAATTCATCAGTACAGATAGGATCTTTCTCCTTTGTGTGTGCAAGTTTATATTTTGCTTTGGCCGCAGCATCCAGACTGATATCATATTTGATTTTTCACAAATCAAACCCCCGTAGGTGAATGGAAGAATCAGAAGGAAGCTAATCACATCATTTACTTTCCTTTCCTCCTCAGCTGTCAATCAATTCTCTGCTTTTGTGACCCAGAGTTCAGTTGTCTCAAGGTTTATTTTCATTTTAATTTTTGTGCTAATTAAATTTGGATTCCATGCTTAATAAAAGCAAAAATGGTATTGCTGAGGCTGGGAATCAGGACTTGTATTGCTGTTATCTGAGTCCAGCCAGGGGGCAACTG
This sequence comes from Psophia crepitans, assembly GCA_013399095.1. Lineage (NCBI taxonomy): Eukaryota > Metazoa > Chordata > Aves > Gruiformes > Psophiidae > Psophia > Psophia crepitans. The sequence goes on along the minus strand of VWZZ01005992.1, from coordinate 549,339 downwards.
GTGATACCAACTTTGCTAGAAGCTCAAGAGGCCTAAAAACAAAAAGGGAGAGAAAACACAAGATCCCTCCCAACTTGCATTTTGCCTAACTGCCTTCTTTTTTCTTTTTCTTTTTCTTTTTCTTTTTCTTTTTCTTTTTCTTTTTCTTTTTCTTTTCTTTTTCTTTTTCTTTTTCTTTTTCTTTTTCTTTTTCTTTTTCTTTTCTCTTTCTCTTTCTCTTTTTCTTTTTCTTTTTCTTTTTCTTTTTCTTTTTCTTTTTCTTTTTCTTTTTCTTTTTCTTTTTCTTTTTCTCTTTTTTGGGGGGTGTTCTCTGTGTGCTCTGGCACTTTGCAACGTCTATTTAAATCAGCATGTGTTTCCCCACATCTGTGTGTATCTTACCGTATACATGCCAGCATAGAAGGAGAAAAGCCATATGTTCACATCATTGGTCTACTGTTTCTTTACGTGCCTGTGAATGTAATACTGGATGTGTGTGAGGCACAGAAAAGAAATGGGGAAATATGTCCAAACTACTCTTTTCTGGTATACAATGGAAGCAGTTAAAGGTGCTGAACAAGGTCTGAACCAGCTGTAGTATGTGTTCTACATGCATAGGTTAAAGGTTAACTCCAGATGACCTCCCTGCAGAAGTGGTGACTGAACAAATGCTCGTGGCTACATGTTCTAGCTTCTTATCACACAACCTTCTTTCTGAGCATGCAAAACATGTATATGCCTTTCCATGCACACACGTAGGTCAGAGCAAGGCAAGATACCCTCCTCCAGACCTGGAAGATGTCTGTCCCCTGGTCGCTACCACCCAAACGGATCATGTGAGCACTCCCTAATCTGCTTCAGTGCAGAGTCAGCCAGCACCATTCAAGCAGCTGATCCAGGTGGTATGAGCTAATCCAGCTGACTTGCTTGAAGCTGCAGGAGAGGTAATCTTTGGCTGGAGGGCTGCGCCAAGCATCTGCAAGCTGTAATGGCTTCAACTGACACAGCCACTTGCCGGCTGAACATCTGCTTGCAGCTATTTATAAAGCATAATTGGTACATCAGCGTGGTGATGTGCCTGGCTGTGCATGACACAGGGTTCCACTTGCGCCACGACACTGGTCCCTGAAATTGGGGTTGCCTTTCCTCTTCTTTCCTCTTCCCAGCCTTCACAGTCAACTTTGCTGTGGGAAAACCACTGCCTCAGCTCAAGGTGAAGTGGGATGGAGTGGAGAGGGGAGAAAGGGAAGAGGATTGCACTGGGGCATTTCTCACCCCCTTCTCTATTTCTCTCTGTGGTTCACATGTGTGCACATGGACTTGCGTGCTACCAGTTGGGGTGAGGCCATGGGCAGGGAGAGCCTCAGATGGAGCTGATCACTGGAGCACGGTTCCACGGGAAGCTTCGTGTTCAGGTGCAGGCTGCTCCTCTTAGGTAATTGCTAAAGCCCCAGCCAAGTCCCTATCTGCAGGGAGCTGCACTTCCAGTCCGTAACACCTTGGCATTATTCTGCTCTCATGAGTCAAACCGTTAAGCAAGTCGAAAGTGCAGAAACATGGAACGAATTATCTTTATAGATCAGTTTGTTCAATACCTCTAGCTTCCCTGGCTTTTCCTTGCGGGATGTTTCCCTTTCAAAATGATGAAGATTATTAGGCTTGTGGGCAAGCCATGATAGCTCTCTTCAGAAAGGGCTGGGAGTGATGGATGACTTTTCTATGTCATCCCCCTTCTCCAAATTAATAATGGTATCCCATCATTTCCTTCCCCAGATCTTTTTTCCAGTCTTTGCCTGATCTCAAAGAAACATCTTTGCACTAGGAAAAAAGGCAAACCCTTTCTGAGAAGAAAGCATCTAAAGAATAACCATAGCAAAACATTATCTGCTACTGACTAGTCCTTCTAGGCACAATAATGACCACTGTTGGGGTCCAAATTCTTCATGAAGGGGTTTATCAGCACAGTGTCTTGGGTCCTTGGAGTATTTTGGAAGAAAATGACTGTTAATGCAAGAAGAAGAATGGATGGGAGCTGGTTGTTGGATGGTAACGACACATGGCTCACATAGCGTTAAGCTTGCATCACTCTTTCCGTTATAAATCCCGAGCCTGTCTGGGCTCCAAACTATCGGCTCAAGGATGAGCAATATTTATTTTCAAATATTGTGCAAAATACTTT
>VWZZ01005992.1:470189-541178 GCA_013399095.1 Psophia crepitans | reverse complement strand
AAGGGAAGGGAAGGGAGTATAATCAACAGTCTTGCAAGCTCCTTTCACTGATAAACTCTTCATTCACACAGATATACAACAAAAGATTTCCAAAGATTGGAAATAAATAACCATTCTGGTCTCTTCAGCACTCAGATTATTTTCCTTATGCCATACCCCAGGAGCTGTACTTTATGGAGTTTGCTTTGGAGTTCTTTCTGAAGAGACCAAGCTTAAGATCCATTTAGCTATTCCAGCTCCTGCACGCCTGCTCTAATTTTGTGGTTTTGTACATGTGGATGCTAATGCAGCTTTCCAGGGCTTGTGGCCTGTCAGAGTGCATAAGAGTCATCATGGTCTGAGAGGAATCACTTTGTGCTGATCAGATCTAGGGTCGGGATTAGATCAGCTGCACAGTGAGAATTCAATTCCCCCTATGTTCTGGGGTAGCAATGACTGGTTGTCTTCAGGTGTGACTGTTATTACTGTCTAGTTTCTTGCCAGATAATTTGGCTGTACCTCCAGATTTTTGTAGGGGATAGGTTGAGGGTGTTCACGCTGCTATACTGAGAGTATCAGCTAGATTGCACCACGATTAGCTCCAAGGCCTTCCCACAGACAAGTAATGTGGACAGACTGCATATTTGACCTCAGGATCTCTCCTACACCTTAGTATAAACACAATCACTGTGTCCTTGGAGATGTCCTTCAAGAGGGCTCTTACACAGGCTCCTTAGATCTGAGGGATCTGGTTCACCTCAAGTTATATGTTGCACTGCACACCGTTTCAAGCACACCATCCTCTAGGGTACGTTGTGTTTTATAGCAAAGCCCTGGTGCTTTAACTTCTGAGCTGAAGGCTTGAACAACTCACACCCACACTCAAGAGCTTTCAGGCCTCCTTGTAGAGCATCCACTGAACCCAGAGCAGGGTATGACAAAAGAACACACCACTCTCCCTCCCTGGGCTTGCCAAGAGGCCACTGGGGAATTATTTCAGGGCAGAGATAGGAGGATGCAGACAGCCCATAGGAAACCAGGGGAGATGCCTGCTCCACAACCATGCCACCCCTGTGTCTTGGGACTACCATGCAACAAGACAACCTGTGGAGAGACGCAGTCCATTTAACTCCACGTCAGCAAGTCCTGAATGTTTAAAACAGATTTGTAGTTTTTACAGGGAATAATTCGTGGAGAGATATTAAAGCTTTGTTGCAAGCTCAGAACAGTTGTAGAGAGTACTGAGCTGCTCAGAAGCATAGATAAATTTTTTTGATGAGCTACAAAATCAAAGTGTGAGACTGAAAATCAGTGCGAGAATGAAACTAAAAGGAATAGAATAGAATAGAATCATTAAGGTTGGAAGTGATCTCAGGGATCATCTAGTCCAACCATCCCCCCACCACCTATTACCCACTAAACCACGTGAAGTTGTGGCGAGCTGGGGGTCAGCCTCTTCTCGCAGATAACTAGTGACAGGACAAGGGGAAATGGCTGCAAGTTGCGCCAGGGAAGGTTCAGGTTGGAGATGAGGAGAAAATTCTTCTCGGAAAGGGTGGTCGGGCATTGGAACGGGTTGCCCAGGGAGGTGGTGGAGTCACCATCCCTGAGGGTGTTTAAGGAAAGGTTAGATGTGGTACTTAGGGACGTGGTTTAGTGGGTAATAGGTGGTGGGGGGATGGTTGGACTAGATGATCCTTGAGGTCACTTCCAACCTTAATGATTCTATTCTATTCTATTCTATTCTATTTTATCTTCTGGTGAGCAGTGGAAGCTATCTATTTCCCCAGCAAATAGCCATGTGAACAAACAAACCAAACCAACTAAACAAAAAAAAGACAGAAAGAAAATGGAGACTGTATGAGAGGAAAACAAACCCAGAGGACTGGATTTATAAAAGGAGGGGTGCGTGTCTGTATGCCTGAAGCACAGCATCAAGCAAAAATGCATTTCCTGGAGCAAAAGAGGAACTAGAAAAAGTGGACATCTTTACTACCAGTGCAGAGTGGTCCTGAGCAGAATCACAGCAGATACCCAAAGGAGGCAAACATGCACAAGCCCTGGAGGATGCTGTGACTGTACCAGAACAGGAGCTGCAGACCCAGTTTGGAGGAACACAACCGTGTGCATGCTGTAGGTACTGAAGTTTCTCTGTATGGTCCTGTTTCAGAGCTACACAATTGAGGCTCTTTTGTGGAAGAAATGGTTACATCTGAATCCCCCAAGATACATATGAGCTACTGGAAAATAGGAAGTGAGTGAAGCTGGTCTAGTCTATGAAGTTCACGTCTCACACCCTCCTAGGAGTGCTTGGCTTCCTACTTTTTACTGGAAGTTATTCTCACAATGCCCTGATGAAGTAGGGAAGCATTTGCTGTGTTTTTCCAGACAAACAAAGCACTGAGTAGATTCAGTAATTACCCTGGGGAATTTCCTTTGTCGCTACCCACACGTGTTTTCAACGTGATGTTGGGTTTTGGCTGGCCCTGGTTTAACTTTGATCCACCAGACCATCTCCTTCAGCTTGCACTAACCAAGAGCTGGGATCCTTCTTCAGTGGGTAAGCCTGCAAGTTACTGGTGCAGCAAAGGTTTTATTACTGGATGTTAGCGGTTCTTTCTGTGAAATTCTGAGTAAGGGGAAGGAAATTCCAAACCAATTATGCAGCAGAGAAAAGGAGCAAAATTCATCAAAGAAACAAAGCCTTGTAAATTAATCACTCAACTTATGGTCTTCTTTTACTTTTTCTCCACTCATGTGGACAGGGCCCTACATAGCTAGAGGAAAAAAAAATCCCAATAAAAAGCTTTGGTTTTGCCTACACAGCACAGACTGATTAAAGGCCTTTTGCTGGGTTGTTATCCTTTTATTAGCATGAATCTAATAATAATAATATCACCACAAGTATATTTACTTTGCTGATGCCAGAGGGCCTCCAGGCAACTTAATAAAATGCAGCTCAAAGAGTGCTTGATCATTAATAGGACAATGTGCTGAAATAAAACTGAGAGCAAGGGTGAACTGAAAGCCAAGGATCCATCTCCAGTGTATGTAGGCTGATAAAAAGCCAGCTAAAATGTCTGTCCTCTTTTAGCAGCAGCTTCAGTGCACTGTGTATGTTGAACACAATGGATGTGTTAGCTATTGGCATCTGCAAAATAAACAGATCCATATATCCCGGTCTTAGGCTTCTGAAAACAAGATGCTAATCTGTTTCTGCTCAGAGCTCTCTGGCTCTGGAATTTATCATGAGGCCAAACCCACAAAAGGGCAGAAAGAAGACCAAATCCAAAACTGTGGAAGGCATCTGAAAGGCTTCCAAGTTTTCAGGTGGGTTTTGGCCAAACCTAGTTTTCTCTTGCCTTTCCTTCTTACTCCAGCATAAAGACAAACCTTCGGCATAGGATGTTTTTAAAGGCAATTCGAGTTCCTTAATGACATTGAGAGGTTTCATCTGACATCCCTGGAGACTCAATGTGACCTTCTGTTGTTACCACATGACACAGAGAGCACATTTCCAGGCTCTATGTTCCCCCTTTCTCAGTCGTCTTTCACTGCTGCTGGCACTTCATAACCCTTGAAATGTTCCTGCTCAGACAAGGAGGAGGAGCTTCATGGACTGAATTCTCCAGCTGCGTCTAGTTGGCATCTGCCACTGGGCAAATTAAAGAAATGTCTCTATCCTAATGGTTTCAGCAGGATGTGTCATTTGTCACCTATGCACCTTTTCTGCTGTGTCCACTGGAATGTGCTTCTGCTGATCCATATTGATAACAGAACCTGCTGTAGAAGACTGCATTCAGAAAGAGCTCATTCAGAGGTAGAGGAGGAGGAGGAGGCAGTGCACATTTTTAGGAGTAACAGAGGAGTGGATGGGAGAGACATGATGAAGAGGCAGACACTCATGGAGCTGAGTGAAGGGAAAAGGACATTGCTCCTGTGGAGATTCGGTTCTGTCTTAACCTCCACCTGCTGTGGACTTTCCCAGCTTGTCCTCCATTTCCCCTTGCCTTTTGGATCCCATCCCTATCCTCTGTGGGAAAGCGCTGGCAGCAGACAGCTGCTAGGGATCAGATCCAAGAAGTGGCTCCATGCTCAAAGCCAGATGTGTGGCAACAAAACGTGGATGAGGAGGCGGAGAGGAAAGGAGCTGGGAAGGATAACCTTGAACAGCTGGGACAGAGGAACTGAGCTGTTTGTCCCATGCCCATGACACAAGCGGCAAAAGAACAAGAACTCTCTGAAGCTGAGCTCTGATATCAGAAAGAGCCTCCATGTGCTGCTGGGTTAGATGTGATGGCTGTCCAGGAGCTGACTGGAGACTTCACTCAAACTCCTCGCATTATATGTTTGAAAGGATAGGGAAATAGGAGGTGGCATTTCTTGCCTGGCATTTTTCCAAAGCAGAAGAACAATACAAATCTGTAAACATTCTCATGTGCTGCCGCAGAGTTGGTGACTGGATCGTGCTCCCAATCCTTTAACACTGCAGTATGTGGAACAGGGCAGAGGGACCGCATTGCATGGTACAGTCTTGACCATACTGCAGCAGTGCTGTTTAGTGAACCCATAGGCTTGTTCTGGACAGGCTGTGGGGGAATATTGCTCAAGCCCAAACCCATTTACATTCACATTGATTTTCAGAAGCCGTTTTCACAACATGTCAAGACAAAAATTATTTCCAAAACATCCTTTCTGTCCATTCAGTCAGATGTTTAGGATGATGGAGGTTTAACAGTCTTCACTTCACATCAGGCTAATTATTTGAGGTTGCTGCCACACACAGAGCGATCCCATCACCAGGTTCAAAAAAACAATAGAAGTGGATTTTTTTTCAATGAGTGAATTGATTCCTAATTAAATCAGGTATAATTACAAAATGGCTGGTGAGTTTTCTGTGATGAAATTCTCCTTGGCTGCAAGAGTCTAATGCTGCTAGTCAAAAACCACAGACTGTGCATGGAAACAGGGTACATGTAATTAGATTACAGAATCAAAAAATTTTATCAAAATGTCTGTGAGAACCAAATAAAATTGAATTTTGGAAAAAATAAAATAAATACAATACAAAAAATTACATGTAAATAGTAGTTGCAAAATGTTGACTATTTGGACAAGTGGGGCACACCAGACTGAGTTATGTGTGCTCTGCTATCTGACAAAGGTGAAACCAGGCTCTACAGATTATGTATTTTAAGGTACAGACACGTGATGAAAGAGGGCAGAGTTAAGGCTGAACTTTTCTGCCATCCTTCTAAATTACCTTAAGATTAGTGCTACGTAGACAATGGCTTTTTTTGCACAGGATGTTTTATTTTAGCATTAATCTCAAATCTCTCCCTCCCCTTCACCTCTCTGGATCTCTGGGAATGAGAGTGGTTCTCACAGGAGTGCTTTCCTGTGACCCAATTATCTAAACAAATAAAAAAATATAAAAGGGTCCCCACCTAATCATGTCATGCTAACTCAAACTATTTTTTATCTTCCCTGAAAGAAGACGCTAAAAATACACATTGTTTATTTGTGACCGATGATAAATGGACCGTGCCTCCTGCTCTCAGAGGGTAAGAAGGCACATCACAAATGAAGTAAATATCACTGCATATATCCATGTCTTCACATTCTCAACAGAAAATCTGGGTGTTTTTTTAATTCAGAAGAGATGTGCTTCTCTCCCCCCATACTCTACATGCCCTTACCTATGTAGAGGTAAAGCCTCTGTGTTGCAAAACAAGAGGTGCCTAAGAGGAAGCCAGTTTTATGGAAAAGTAACCTAGGTGGTCAAGGGGGATCCAGGTCATGGCAAGGGACACGAGTATCAGCATGTTGTACTTCGTATCATTCAGTAGATGTATGGAAGGAAGGAAAGGTGGTTTTCTTTCTGCCCAGTGAGTTATCTCCCTGCCTTTAATACACATGAAGAGTAGCTGAACTCAATTTACCCCTATTTACTCTCTACCACACACACAGAGCTCTGGCTCTGATTTGCAGTCAGTATCTCAAGACTTTAGAGAACTGAAGTGAAGCCGCAAAGTCCTCAGGGCAGGGACTTCAGCAGCTGTTGTGCCTGTGACACACAAAAGGTGCAGTAAAATGGAGTTTTACTGGATCACTGCTGAAAATCTTAGGCTATAATTTGATTCTGTGTGAGATTTTATATATTGTTACTTGCCTCAGGGCCAGTCTGCTATTTATGAGATGAATTTCACAGTCAATTCACAAGGAAGAACATGAGCATCAGGAATTCAGGACTCTCCTCACATTGTCTAATCCATTGTTTATTTGAGAAGTGTGATATATTGTACTTGTTATTCCATACCAGCTATCCTCTAATTTGGAAAACTGTGGTCAACCAGTTAGGAAGAGGTTGTAACATCCTCTAACTCTGGGTCCAGATAGGCAACTGGACAATTCACTGCCAGACACTGTCAGATATTGCCAGATGATTATTCATCAAAAGCATGGGTTGAAAGGAACACAAACCAACAGACAAAAGCAGTCCAGTTCCTCCCTCTCCACCCCAAGTCCCCTTTTTCCTCCCAAATCCTAACACTATAATTGGACAGAAGATCTTCTGAGGTTAGAGAAGGGGATTTATGGACCTGCTCTTCAGTGATCTAGAAATAAAATAAATTTGCTTGTAACATCATTTGTTCCTCCCATTAAAAAAAAATCCTCCTTATTCACTGCAGAACAATTAGTACTGAAGTTTCCCCTGAAAGCAAGTAACATCCAGACCAAGCCCTTTGTGTAACCACCGGCCACTCTGAGCTCCATCAGCTCCCTCACCCCACCTGCCTTTTTCAGCTTCCCTGTGGGAAGACTTTCCCATTAGCCAAAAAGAAGGGTTTTTTTCCTTCTTTTCATATGTCAGCATAAGGAATTAAGTGCAGCAGGGAGACTCTGCCATGTTAAAGGTCAGTTGCATAAGTTCTCTTAAATGGCAATTAAATGATTCTATGACAAACAGGATGCACTCGGAGTGCAGACATCAGCTTCGACCTTGGGACCTGGGAGAGTCTGGGAAAGAAAAAAACGCTTTGGGAAAATAAACATAACACCCAAAACTGTAAAAGCAGATGAATCAGCAGAGAAACTCTATCATTTTCCCTGTGTCGCTAGGGAAATGCAAAATGTAGTAACACTTTAATTTCTTGCTCAGAGAAACAGGCTGTCTTAAGATCAGCTGTTCATCCTACACTGTTAAAAACAACCTGTTGAATACCCAGTGCCAGGCCTGTGAGTGATCAGGCATTTCAGAAATTTAAGGATAGAAAAGTCATATTAAGGCCACATCTGGTAAAACATACACAACTCCCTGATATGAGTCTGGGAAAGGGGTGATATATGATTACAGAGAGTTACGTGAATGAGAGAAGAGAGCGCAACACTTTCTGGGATGGAGAGGACAGGAGAAGCTGTCCCAGACCTGCTGCTCCTGGCCAGTAGCTGGACCGAAGCCCGAGAGAAGAGCGTTCAATCACACATGACAGCTCCATTAAGAGAGCCAGCCTGAGCCACAGCCTCTTGCAGGATACGGTGATTACCCACCTGCCTCATCCAATTGTCCTGTATGTATCTCAGCAGGAGACTAAGTAGCCTGGAGGGTTCACCTAATGCTTAAGCTTTTTCCTATGTAGGTTTTTGCTGGACCCTAAGACCCTTCAGCTCTGCTGGACACCTCTGGAGAAGGTTAAGATCTGTATGTAGAAAGGTCTACAGTGGGCTGCAAGGTGGACACATAAAGACCAGATGTCCTGGATGTCTCATATTTTCTGCCTGGGTAAAACAATGCACAAGGCAAAACAAACAGGAGTTGAAGGACCCCAAAGAAGGCTTCAGTCAGACTAGCCATAACCTGATGAACAGCACAAATCTGGAAAGTGTCAGTAAGCCAAGTGTTTTTCTGACAAACAATGAGATATTGACCTGCCTTAAAAAGCTCACTGGGCACAATATGATGAGGAAAGGAAGGAAGCAATAAAAAGTGCCGTGAATAAGGATGGAAAAAAACATGCTTGCCAGCTAGTTCCAGATCTACAAGATCTGGAGTGGATTTCAGTGAGGACAAACGAGTCAAAAGATATTCTCTTGAGAGCCATTTTCCTGAGAAAGTTTGTGAGACAGATATATAGGCTTCTTTAGACAAAGTGACTGGCAGCAGAAAGCAGGGAAATGCAATACAGTTTGGTCTAAGATGTGTCTTAGAAGACACTTCTGAGTTTGGGGTGAGAACAGGACAGAAAGGGGGAAAGAGCAAGGTAGGTTCAGCTGAGCAAAAACTGTGAAAAAAACAACCAACCACAAACCAAGAGGAAGAGTTCCTTTGTCCTTCAGTGCCAACAAAAAACAAAACAAAAAGAAATTTTAAAATTAATTCCTTTTGGACAGCAAGCAAAATCCAAAAAACTTGGGGACAACTCAACACACTGGGCTGGGAAGTGCCAACAGCTTGGGATGTAGCACATCGTAGTGCACTGACAAAATGATCTCAGGGATGAGAGCGGGAGTCTGAAATTGCAGAGGGAAAGAGGTAATCCAGGCCTGGACTCTCCACTCTGTCTCTTCTCTCCAAGTCTTTCTTTGCCAGTGAGAGGTGACTTTGGAAAATATGAAGAATGGGATGGGGAAGCAAAATTCACTTGGCAACATCCAATTTCAGGGGCTAGAGAGAAGAACTGAAGAGGATCCAGAGACTGAGTTCCTGACCTCAGGGAGAATCCTGAGGGATATTTCAGCCACATTAATTCCAGCAGGCAGCAGGACATCCTGGCAGGAGATGCAGTAGGGAGGGAAATACCGGAGTGGAGGGAAAGGCTCTTGTCTAAATTAGGGCGTATTAATGCCGTAGGAACCAAGGGCTTGCACTCTGGTTTTGCAGTGCAGTTATTCACTAGTCTGTCCCTGGCAACAGGTGAAAAATGGACAGTAGAAAACAGCCTGTAGGACCCTTCAAGGAAAACTCAGACCTGGCATGAATCACTAATTCCAAAGTTTCAAGGAATAGTGGGTATAAAAACTGCTCTGTATTCCCTTCCGTCCAGTCTTATGTTTTAGGTCCCAGCTTAAGAACAGAAACAGAGCTGCTAGAGCAGAGCTTGTTCTTGTTGTGTTTTTCACAAAGACATCGCATTTCTAGTTTGCTAGCAGAGCTGGGACGCTCTGCGTGCAAACATCAGGACTGCGCAGAACCAAGCCAGCAGATGATCGTGATAATGTACCGCATCAGACAACACTTTGATCTTGACACCTGGCTTTGTGCTTGAGCCCTTTGGTCGACTGGAGCATCCTGGCAGCAGCAAGTGTACAACTAAGGCCCTGTGCTCTGGGGATCTCAGTCCACAGTCAAGATCCTGTAGCACGGGAGTTCAGATTTTGCCTGGGATGAAAGACGTGAGGCCCCAGCAAGAACAAACACCACACTCACCTTTCTGTGGCACCATTCATCAAAAACACCCTAGAATAAATGTAAGACTTACTTTATTTTGGCTAGGGAGAAACAACGTTTATCTGCATTAGACAGAAGCTTAAGACCTGAAGAAGAACACGGCATCCTATTGAAACAGAAGAGGGAGTTTGAGTCAGAAGAGTGTAAATCAGCAGAGCTGGAATACAGCCAGGACACTGGCATTTGCACCAGAGCTGCAATCAACTGTACTAGAGAATTTCTAAAGACCAGAGCTGGTCAGGAGCTCAGATTTATATCTATCAACCCACAGCAACCTTGAATACCAGGCAAGGGTGTTGGCTGACAGTTGATTCAAGGAATGAAAATGCCACCTTTGGTTACACTGCCTATAGCAACCAGGCAATGCTCTGCAGGCCTCCCACCCAAGAAGCTGTCCAGTTGTCTTTATAGGCTCTGACAGGATTAGAAGACCTGAGGATAAGGGTAAAAGTCTCCTCTGAATCATGTTGGCAAAGCAGTGTTCTTGGTCCTACACTGTGGGGAGAGGTAGTGCTTTCTAACTGAAACAACCAAGCTATCTGGAAAAGAAAATTAAGCAAGTTTGAGGGGAAAGTCTTTCTTCAGGGCTGAGAAAGATTCCACAGCCTTCAGACTACTTACAGGTCCAGCATAATAGGAAATGGAAATCCCTGATTTAGTTATTTTCCCTTCAGTAGTTTTAATTAGGGGGTGGTTTAGAATGGCAAGTGTTATCTTCTAAGCTTTAAAAATAGTTATCATAGCCTAGGTTTCACAGGTAAGGGATAGGGAGGATTTAGAGGGGAGAGACTATTCGTTTCGAGACAGCTACAAGATTATCACTAAGAATTTCATGCATACCTAAATGATCTCCTTGGGTGCACTAGCTAATCATCTCTCCTTCATTAATGAATTTTTAACTGCCCAGCACCAGTGTCAGACAGAAAAACTCACTATACAGATGGGAAACAGAGGTGAGAGGCAAATTAAAGTAGTATTTTCCAGGGCTGCCTGCAAAAAAGAAAATACTGTTTTGGAGAACAGCTCCTCTTCATCTTAGTAAAGTTAATGCTCTCCTGTAAGATCTCAACCTGTGAACTGTTGCAGTTTCTCCTGAGTCTATAAAACAGTGACAGCGGCAGAAGAATAATTATGTCTCTGTAACGGGGAGGGAGGGCACTGTATTTACTGTATTTGCTGATACACATCAAGAGAAGAGAAGTGCAGGGTGGGAAGAAAGAGAAAGAGGCAGCTTTGTTCTTGCAGCAGTTTGCTCAACAAAGCCCAGACTGTTTCAGTGATAGTGGATGCTGCATGTTTATTCCGAAAATTTATGGTTTAATTAATTTTGGGGTGAGATAGCGAACATGGTTCAGTGCCAGATCAGGTGAAATATGATCCTAGCATTTCAAGAATTCAAGCAGCTGAGGGGGTTGACTGAATGGCACCTGAAATCCAATAAAAGCCAGCACAATGGAAAGCCCTGGTATCTTAAAGGAAGATCTTTGGAGATTTTAAGTACCTCGAGCAGGGTGGCAGCGGGGAGGGGAGCGGGTTAGATTCACGCAGGATTTCAGACTACCACAGTGCCTGATGAAAATGTGCTGGCATTCCTTGCCTGCAGTTCTGCAGCCGAGCTCGGGCTTCAGGCAAAAGCTTCAGAAAAGCACAAACCCCACAGAGCACAAAAGCCACCAAAACACTGAATTGCAAGGTGAGGGGATTAGGGGGGAAAAAATACTAAAAATTGAAGCACCTTTTAAGTTGCTTTCCAGTTTGAGCAGCGGTCACATTCAGTCATTGTTCACAACTTTCGCTCTTTGGCCACGAAGGCTGGAACATACCCCTGGCGTTTCTTTTTCAAATATTGATACGTATTTTTAAAGCCCAGATCTTCAGTCAGGAAATATCAGAATCCTGGGATTTAAGAAACAACCCAAATATTGAAAGACTGTTTCTCACATCCCTTGTGCAAGTAATACTGTATGAATATATTTTATGTATGAACATGGCAATATTTCCCAGCTGCAGTATTCCGTGGTTTCCACAGCTGTACTGGAGAATCTCATCGTAATTTCTCTACACTTTCTGCAGAACAAGGAAGTGCAACTTTTCACTGCTTATGAATTAGGAACCGTATCACAGGACACAGAGGATTTGACCAGTAAAAATAAAGGCTGAAGCCCATGTCTTCTGCAGTGTAAGATACTGCTCTAAATACTGCACAGGTCTTTCCCTGGACAGAGCTGGAGGAACCAGCAGTGACGGTGCTGAAACAGGACTGACATGCCTCAGTCGGACCCCTGGCTTTTGCAGTGTGAATGTAGATAAGGCAGGAGCAGGAATTTAAATTGCTCTCTAGAAGTGCCCAGCTCTCCAGAGGAAAGTGGGAGGAAATTAAGAGTGTGAGATTACCTGTAGCATCTCCCTTTATGCTGGAAGGGAATATATGGATCACGCAGACCAGCCCCAGTATCTCATCTCCCTTGCACCCTGCTTCCTTCGTGTTTATGATCAGTAACCACCCCAGCTTGTCTCTTACAGAAGCAGGCACTGCAGCCAGGCATCCCAGGCCTGTCTTGTAGAGAATTCTGATTTCTGTAGATGCTGTGACCCTCTAAGCTATCTCAGCTTTAACTGGCAGTCTCAGCGCAGGGATGTAAGAACTTGGTCTCTGGAGAGTCTGTTCTGTTATCCATAAAGCTTGTCCCAGCTAATGACCCACAGTATTTGGCAGAGAGGGGGGGAAGTAAATAAAAAAATATTTCCTTTCTCATCTCCTTGTGGATTTTCCCATAAAATGGTTGTTACAGCTACTGCTGCATCACACATGTACCTTTTTATTTTAGTGTCTGGTCCTGACCTTTGTTCATGGCATTCAGTCTCCCATGCACACCCTGCTTACTCTCCTTTGTAATTTATGGCACACACTGTACACCCATTTCCTTCTGCCCTTAACTCTCCTGCATGTGTTCTTGTTATCTCAGCTGCTCGATAGATTTGCCATATTCTAGCTAGTTTCCAAGCCTGTTCTCATGACAGCCCCTCTCTCAGACAATACTCCACTATTTATGAGGGATTCAGCCCAATCTATGAATTCACACAGCTTGCTATGACTTCTCAGCGTAGCCTACAGCCTTCCCCCTTGAGTGAGGGGGAGTGAGATGCATGCAGTACTCAGGTCTTGCTTGGCTTTTGGGTTATAGGATTCATCCACCTTTTGAGAATGTCACTCAGATTTCAGTGTTGACCCTTTCCAGAGTGAAAAAATCAGCACTCAACACAACAGAAGGTTCCTTAAAGGTCTCCTCCTGCACTGGAGGCAGGTGACATTTGGCTTTCTTTGTTAATGTTTATCCTATTATTTTGGGCTATAAATGGGAACATTGCAGAAAAAGCAGGCTCTAGTCAGACTTTGAATCTTTAGCAAGTATTAATTCCTCCTCCATGCTGGCTTTGTAGAAAATCATCACAATGCTCTGATTATTTCTATTTAACTTCAGTTTCCCACTTGTCCAGCAGACTCTTCCTTTGTCTCCTTGACCCAACAAACACCTCAGCCTGCTTCCTTCCTCTTGGGACAGACAGGACATGAAGGAGAGATCTGGAAACCCCTTAACTCCTGCTGAAGAGCTAGGGAGCAGGGTAAGAGGCATCCAGGAGAGGTGTGGGGACACAGGGCAGCTGCATAAGGACAGGTAATACAGGGTGGTCAGCCAACGACTCCAGCAGGTTAAAAGCAGCTCTTAGCTGAGCAGCAGCAAGGTTGAGCCATAGGGAGAAGGTAGGTCCTGCAGTGATACCTTGCCTTGGCTTGTTCAGCAGTGGAGAAGCTAGAGAAAGTGGGAGGCTGCAGGTGGACTTCTGAGAATCCCACTTCCCCTTAACTCTGTCTTATGTCTCCTGGTCACATAGCTGTGTTGGTCCAAAACCTCCACTGACCAACTTCCAGTTACGAGTCTTGTGTGTTATGCAAAGGATCTGGTGAAGGAAGCAGAGCACTTGCTGTCTTTGCTTTGCTCAAAAATCCCATTCTGTGCTTTCTTCCCCCACTGTCTCCTCTTCTCCTCTCTCTGCCCACAGATGAAGTTCTGTGTTACACATCTGCCTTTCTAAAACTGGCCAGGAAGGGATGAGGATCTGAACAGTGATTGTGTAACTCTGCCCTTGTTTATCCAGATGGCTTTTCTGTGGCAGAAGTTATCTGAATGATGAATGCATTTTCCTCTTAGGATCCATTTCCTGGGATGCATCACCTGGCTCTTTCTTCTCAGGTCATTTCTCTGAGCATCTGAGCAGCTGTCTCACATTTCTGGTGTCTTTTGGTATTTAGCTGAGGTTCACTGCAGGCTTTGAGGTGCAGGGGAGGAGTGAGAGAGGAAGAGGAGGGAACTCCTAGAAGCAAATCAAGACATAAATATGTCTCTACTTCAACCATAGGTGTAACTGGAACCTACAGAATGGTACCCAAGGTAGCTTTGATCTTCCTGCCTTACATCTCTACATGCTGGAGTGATGCTGGTATCAGATGAGATCTGAGCATCCAAGGTGGGCCTAGGCAGAAAGCAGTGAAGACCAAGCTGTTGCAGCCTTGCTGCAATGCATGTATTCCCCAAGTTCCTTCAAGCTTCTGGCCACTTTCCTTCTAACACAACTCAGCAGACGATTTGCCTTGTTTGCAGTGACAGTGCACTGCTGGCACATCTTCATCCATCATAACCCCCAAATCCATCTGGGGAAGGCTGGTGTTCAGCCAATTGCTTCCCAGATAGTACCAATGCATGGGGTTATTCTGCTTTATGGGTACTTCTCCTTCCTGAGTGTTGTAAAGTTTCTGTCAGTCCAGCCCTCAAATTTCTCCAGCTTACCCAAAAGTTTTGTGATTTGAAACATCAGCCGTTCCCCCTAATGCAGTATCACCTGCAAATATGATGGGGATTCATTCTGTGTCATTATCCAGGTCATTGATGAAAATACTGACTGCAGTACAGATTTCAGAGGTGCTCCTTTAGTTACCAGCCACCATTGGTGGACACCAAGCCATTGAATGTTACTCTTTGAACTCAGCACTCCAGACAACTTTTTTACCTAACAGCTTGATCACTTAGCATATATTTTTTCAGCTTCATAACAAAAATACTGTGGAAGACTGTCTCTAAAGCCAATAAATCAAGGTATATTAAACCCACTGTTCTCCCTTTGTCCACAGAGTCAGTCCTTTCATCACAAAAGGCATCAGGCTGGACCCGATTTGCACGTAAATCCATGCTGATTGTTCCAATTTCTTAAAACAGAATTTATTAGATCTGATACCAGCTTTAGGCTCTCCATTAACATAGTCTTAGAGACATCAAATTTAATCATTGACACACCTCAATGAGAACTGGAAACCTCTCCTCTCCAAAAACAGTTGGAGCATCCTGGTTTTACTTGTGTTTCTCCCATGTGGTTATCAATGGAATGAATTAAGTTTTTTTACCTTTCTGAGGCGTGTTCTGCTGTCTATGCAGCTCTCATTAAGTACCACTGAATGAAACCTTTCAAACTCCTTAAGAGGTTATAGACAAAGGTGCTTACTTCAGTATTGTTAAAATAAACCACTGTAACCCCTTCAGGAAGATAATTCCCTGACTTCCTAAAACATTTAAAAGGTCATAGCAAGTAGGAGAATGGGGATTTAATGAATATTGCTGACAGCAGCCTTTTCCGGTCCATTTCCTGGACACACGTGATTGTCATGATTTCATTTCAGAGCCTGACGGCATCATGTGGTGACTCACATGAAAGAGGACAACTTCCTCCTTCCCCACCTCTCTCTAGCAGCAGTGATTCAGGCACCTATGCACTCACTGCTGGAGCTCTAGTTCTCCATCCAGTGAAACCAAACCAACATCCTGACAACTGTTTCAGTGACCTTAAGCACTGTGCAATTGCTACAGGAGCTTTACATTTCTTGTAAAGGTTGACAGAAATAGAAAGATATCTGACTTCCACCAATACGGAAAGGGTTAACTCAGACCTATTCTTCGGAGACAATTCAAACTAGAGAATGGCAATTGAGTATGTGGCAATACTAAAAAAGAACATCACTTCCTTTCCCAGTTGGAATAAGCTAGAAAGGTATCTGTCAGCTGGGACTGTTATTGAGTCTTGCCTTTATTTTAATCATCATTCCTCTAAGAAATAAAATCACATAGAAGCTGATAAACATCCCACCTCTTAGAATTACTGCTTTCTTTCCATTAGTGATGGTGCAGGGTACTGGTTTCTGTGGACTTTCAAGCTATGAAGTAATTTGGAAAAACCTGGTTTGCTTTGCATACTAATCATGGAATGGAACTTATCGGTACGTTTGTTTCTTCTGATTTGTAGAAGATTTCTTACCTTGACACAAATGTGTATTTGCCTGTATTTTCATTTGTTACGTTCAGTTTTAGTCAGGGCAGGAAAATCCAAGATGAATGACAACACTTCCAAGTTGAAAACTTTAGAGGAAACCACATTGCAGACAAAGTTGTGTAATCAAAAAATAGATCTCTGCAGAAGTCATAGACTGGAGCACCAAACCTTCTGTTGCAAGGGGGTCACTGCTCCCACTAAAGCCATATGGCGATAAAAAGTCCGTCCCAAAAATAAGATGTTAGTTCCTTACCATAAACTTTTCTCTGGTTGGTTCTTGCACAGAGAGGAGAAGAAATGGATCCAGTATCTTCTGCTCATATTGCTAGGCAACACGCAGCACTGTTGGGGAGCCAGGTGGCTGCATCCCGGGGCTTGCTTCCAGATTAAAACCAGATACGTATCAAAAATAACAGAGCCCATACCTATGCAGCCTCTGGGAGATGTGCTCATGTTCCGGATCTGGTTTGCAGAGCCAAGTCCCTGGAACCAGTTTCATCCACACTGTCTGTAGACACAGAGCACAGATGGGAACCAGCCATTCCTTCCCCATACCCAAGCTTTCTTGCCTGAACAGACAGCTGACTTACTCCAGACTGGAGCCAAAGGAGCAGCCATCATGTGGGCAGCGCACTCAGTGAGTTAAGCTCTCATTTGAATTTCTAGTCTCATCCGCTCAAGAGATCACAGGCAAAGCCAAAATCCGCCATGGTATTCCTGCCAAGGGTGAAGGAAATCAATAGGCTGCAGTATAGGCTTACGCATGGAGACATACCAAGTGTGCTTGGATGCATGGTTCCCAAATTAAACAAGGGAAACAAACAGGTCTCTGTTGCAAGCCTGAGAGCTGCTTGCAACATGTCTCTCACTGTGCTTGTCAAATTGCCCAGGCTGACCGGAGCAGCAGTCCCTCAGCCTCATCCTTGCCACCTTCCTCTTCTTCTCAGGGAAGGCAAAACTGATAAATGTTCCCACTTCAGGCTGCTTGTCCCCATGCTGCAGCATGGACAGGTCTTCCAGCCTGTCCCTAACTCCCTCAGCTGGCTAGGAATGAGGTTGGTCATCTGGGTTCAAGCAAAACTGCAGAGATCTTCATGGTGGTGGTGAAGGGAAGCTAGAGCATCCTTCTTTCTATAGAGCCATAGCAAATGCAGATATTTTCTGCCACAGAAAAAACCCAGCCCCTGCATGCAGGTTAGGAGTGCAAAACCAATTAATTTTGCTCTTTACACCAGTCCCAGGACAGGGGCACTCAGTAAACTCTTCCCAAAACATTAAGAATCTGGGTGTGAGGAAGGAAACTACAACAAGAATTGATTCCTGTTGGACAGTTATAGCAAAACAAAAAAGCAAAACAAACAAACCACACAAAATTATTTCCCCCCCCCCCCAAAAAAGAGGAAAAAGAGGAAAAAGCTGTTATTTTTTGCAGCTTCCTACTCAGAAGAGGAGCTGGCATCTTAAAACTGGCAACATTTCAGTGTCCCCTTAAAAGGCTACTTTCTCCTTCCAGGCTAGGAAAAGTGTAAGAGGCTATGTGTAATAGCACCCTCTGGTGAATCCTGTCATAAGAGTATCCCTGGCCCTATAGATGGAAAGAGGGATACAGCTGCAAACCATCCAAGAAGAGGGTTATAAGTGTAGGTGACACTTTGGAGATAGGGGGGAAACAGAGAAAAGAAGAGACACCCCTGTCTGGAAGGATAAAGCACAGATCCATTTGATCCTGCCAGGAATCCCCATCTGGGATGGCCTCCTGCGATACAGCTGTTGAGGCATCTCCGATTCAAACCACTGAGTCTCCTGCCTTGGAGAGAGAGGATATGCTAATAATTCCAAAGAACTGGCTTGCTCTCCCTTTCCTTCTTGGCCCTTTGCTCTCCAGCCCATGAACGGAGAGACTGCCCAGGTAGAGAGGGAGCATGCGGCACGACACATTCAGCTGCAGAATCCGTTCCACAGACCGAGGCATTGCTGGAATTACCCAGAGCTAATTTAGGCTCTGGTGAATGCAAAGTGTGTGCCAGGAGGGGAAGAGCACATGGAGTTTGCCACCCAAGGTGGATTAAACCAGCTTGGAAAGTTTCATGAGAGAAAGCATTTCTTTGAGACAGGCTGTGCGGCTGGCTGGTAATTCAACCATGAGAAGATCTGGCCTGTATGCAAGTCTGCAAATAATACATACGCTTACTCGTGCATTTCCATCTCAGAGGGGAGAAGAAAGTGGAGAATGAGGGCAGCTCAGTGCAGGAACAACATTTCCAGCAGCAGAAAAATGCTCTGACTGCATACCCATATCCTGCACTTTCTAAAGGTATTTTAAGGCCACCAAAAATGTGTACTATGGTGAAGGGAAACCAGCTCAATCCCTAATTTACAGAGCCTCTCCCAATTGCTTCTGCTGAGGCACCATCTCCAGAAGCAGCAGGAGGTTCAGCCCCCAAACACAGGTCTGTTCTGCCATCACTGTATTGCTGGGTTATGTTCAAGGTGCTTGACCCCAACTCCTCCATGCCCCTTGCAGGCTGTCCCAGGGGCTCTGCCCATCTCCTGCCACAGAGAGCTGTAGCATGCTCGACTTTGCTTGGTCTACTCATGATGGGAGCACATGGGACCACAGTATGAGAGCAAGCCTGAGTGTGAGCTTTCTCCTCAAGACCACTTTATATCCTGGCCTCTGTCTTCTTGTTTGCAAACAGTGTGCATTGTCAGCAAGTCCACAGGATCAGACGCGCCCTTAATCCCTGTTGCCGACATAGCTTTAGAGTCCAAGGATTTGGCATCACAACTCTTGAAACACTTTCTTGGGTTTTTTTTCTACCTATTGCTGCTTCTGGAAATTCTCCTCAGCACAGACAAATTCTCTCTGCATGAAGACAACCCCTTAGGCTATCAGGGCAGAAAGAGATAGCACTTACACTAGTAGATGATAATCTGGTGTCTCACAAAGGTCTACAGAAATCTGGATGGCTTAGTGGCTAACAGATCGAGCTTTGGATCTGACAAGTGGCCTGGCTGATAGATGCAAGGCATGCAGGGAGAGGGAGATGAGTCTACAGGTGGTGGCACCAGGAGGCTCAAGGAGTGGATGTTCCCAGTGACCTGCTGCCTGTCTCCTCCTCCTCTGCCAGCCTCCAGCTGGAATACAGTAGGCAGCTCACACCATTCTCCAGGTACTCTCATGGAGCAGTATAGGGGGTGGTCTTTCAGTGACCCCTCCTTCTCAAGTTTCTTCTGCTCCTACAATCATGTAGTTTCCCCACAACTGTGGCCCTTTTTCTGGAGAAAGAGCTTTTACTTCCTCTAAGGATATGCTTAGTCTTGTCTGCACTGAAGGAGACAAGAGGGACAGTGGCCAGAATAGATGCTTCAGAGGAAGACACAAGGAGCTTTTCCAGGAGAAAAAATTATTTCCAGTCCCAAGGAAAAGGAAGAATATGAAGATGACCTTTTACATTTTTCGGGACTTTTAGACAGTACAGTGAAAAAGAAAAGGTCAGTTGTTGTGGGTGCTGTACACACAGAGAAGGTCCTTCCACTGTGAGTTCCAACCAAATGGGAAACAAGTTCAGAAGGCAAGAGTCTTATGCAGAGTCTTCCAGGAGGTCAGAGAAAGAAGCAGAAAAAGAAACTCGCTTCCTTGATTCTCAGTGTGATTTATCTCAAGGGTCATCTCTTCCACAATATCTCATTTTTCCCCAATGCATATTCCTAACTGTAAATGTTTGTTACTTGCCGAAAGATTCATGCTTTCTCAAAAGCTTGTTGTGCTTGGCAAAAAAATATCTAATGGCAGAAAACTCATCACTTACTCCTGATTGCTGTAAAAGTTGCCTGTGTGTGTATATAGTGTACATCTGTCTACAGACTCAAGGAACAAGCAGCACGTTTAGTTTTCCACTTTTTTTTTTAGTTTTTCCTCACAAGGAGATCTTCTAGACCAAATCATATTGCCATCATTTTCCAGTCTCTGTCTTTTAAAATACAAAAGGAGGCATATAGTAGCATATTGCTCAGTTTCAATGGTTTTCCCTTAATTCACTGCACAAGACACCAAGTAGAGCCACAGGAGATCACTTACCTGTTTCTAGCATTTTCTTCCCCTATACCTGCAGAAAGAGTAGGTGTGATTGACTGAGATACCTACAACGATGTTAAGGTAGTTTGCAAAATCCTGCGGTTGACTTGATAACTGTTCTCTATTCAACTAAGTACACCGATGAGTCATGCAGAAATGCCGAAGGGTAGATAATATGGAGACTAACTTTTTTCTTTGAAGAGCCTGACTCCATCTGCAAAGAGAAGACTGGCAAAAGCAAAGCCCCTCCCATACCCAACAAAGAAAGTTCCCCACTGAGTTGTATCTAAAAGTAGGTGGTATACACCACTAACAAAGCCTCTCTCATCTCCTGCTAACTCCAACCAGCTGCCAGATGAGCCCTACTGAAAAGAAAACTTGCTGCATAACTCTGCCTGCTTTTATAGATGCCCCATTGCCTAGCCTCACCTCCCTCACCTCCCTGTTCCCCTCTGTTTTTAATCAGCCTGCCATTTAACTCACCTGGGGTGCAATTAACCAGGGAACTCCAGTAAAGAGTTCATTATAGAGAGAAATTCCCTATCTCCAGTTTTGAGCTTACCCAATCACCACACTGAACCTTCCACCAGAATGTCCTTCCAGCTACAAAACTGCTTGTCCCAGAGAACTCAGCCTGAGGTTTGGGTTCACAGCACTTTTTCCAGGTGGGAGAAACAGTCTATCCTACATGAAATGAGACATGATCAATGACTACATATTTCAGCTCTCAGTGGAATAATTCAATCTGAGAACCAAAACAAAAAGCTCCATTAAAAATCAATAGAAAGTTAACTAGCCCTCTGCATTTTGCACAGTGCAATTTCTAACCGAACACTTGAGTATTTACTATTCCAAACCAGCTACATCCTTTTAAGCTCAGAATTCCCCACAGAGGTGCAGAGCTTGTAAACATTTCTACTCAATTTTTATTCATGAAGGGGGAAGCTGAGGCACAAAGAGATGAGAAATAGATCTAGGAACAGATCCCTGCCCTGCCAATGTGTTACCCAGCATCCAAGTTGTCAGACAGCGCTGTCTCCTCTGTTTGTCTTCCTTTTGGTAAAATAAAATACTTTCTTGCAAGTAATCAATGGAAGAAAAAAATGAACTCCAAACCTTTTGAAGGCACAGCCTCAAACTCCATTATGTTACAATAACTAGGATGGATCCTTCCAACTAGAGAAGGGTCAAATTGAAGTAGCATAACTCTGCTGATGCTATGCAGGAGGAGTCCTTTTCTGGGACCTTTGCCTCCATTCGGTCAGAGCGAATTGCATCAGCGTCAGTCACCCATATCCTTTTCCATACTCCACACAGCAGAGCTACATGCCATTTTCTTCCTTATGATTATGCTTTATTATTTCTATTACATCAGTGCCTGGAGGCCTCGGGATAGACCAGATCTCTATTGTATTCACTGCTGCATTTACACAATGACGTACAATCATGGCAGCAAAAAAGTTCCTGAAGCACAGTATGCTGTGAGGTGGAAAGGCATTTGGGCTAATAAAAAAGGGAAGTTAATGATAACATGTTCTCAACCAAGGCACAGTGAAATCATTTTAAATTCCATTATGGGTAGGTGATTTAGCTTCGATGGTGCATCACTGCGGGGAACAACCTTGATGTAAGTGTCATAAAGGTTGGCATGACATCAAACCCACAAGTAATAAAGCTACAGGGCCGAAGCATTTTGGCAGATCCTCTCCAGGCCCTTCCTTCCCCTTCCAAGCTTCTTCCTCATCAACTCCCTATTGTGTAAAATGTGCTTGAATATCATAGCTGTGCTAAAGGTGGGACACCACAGGGTTAGGACAAAGTTTGTTCTTAATTTTTCTTCCTCTTTTCTCTTCTTCATTTTTTATTCATCTTTTTTTTTTTTTCCCTAGTCTTTTGTATTTCCTGGCTCTTGTGGCTTGAAGTCACACCCTTGATGTAACTTCATTGCGGTTCATTTTTCTTGTGGTCTAATTAAATCTGGCTCCAGACAGAGTAGTGTGTTAGCAACAACAACAGGAGGAGGCAAGAATCCAGAGATCTAGGAATCATCAGGAATGTCATGGTCTGAAAAATGAAAAATTGAAGTGTAGGTAAAGTAGTCCAGGGAAAATGGAGGAAGAAAACAAGGAGTGGATAAATTCCCTAACCAGTTTAAAGGCAATTGCATTGCTTATCAGAGTATTGATAATCCAGGGCAGATTTGGGTGTGGTGGAGAAATGTCAGTTTCTCCAGCCTGGAGCACAACAGCTGTAACAAAAGGTCCTGGAGGAGTCCTTACCATAACGCCTTTGACGTTAACAGAATTACATCAAAGATGTAAATCCCACAGGGGGAAACTCAAATGAAGTGCTATGTATTGTTAGCCATGGAGATTGGGGAAGGGTCCAAAAGGGATAATTTGAGGGCCATCTCAAGGACTGAGTCTTTCTAAAGTCCGGCAGTGATAGTTCAAGCAGCTGCTGGGGAGAAAGAGGACATCATTCTGAGATAAAGCCTCCACTTGAGTTTGGACCCTGGTTCACAGTCCTCTTGCTTCTCTCTGTGTAAGTTCCAAAGCCGGCTGGAGAGGGGTGTTTTAAAAACCTCATTTACCAGAATAAGCATAATTTTAAAGCAGAAGATAGGTTTTCTGTGTCATCACAGACAATTGAGTGCACCCTCAGTAAGTTTGCAGACGACACCAAGCTGGGGGGAAGTGTCGATCTGCCGGAGGGTAGGATGGCTCTGCAGAGGGACCTGGACAGGTTGGATCGCTGGGCAGAGGCCAACGGGATGAGGTTTAATGTGGCAAAGTGCCGGGTCCTGCACTTTGGCCACAACAACCCCAGGCAGCGCTACAGGCTGGGAGCGGGGTGGCTGGAAAGCTGTGTAGAGGAAAAGGACCTGGGAGTGCTGATTGATGCTCGCCTGGACATGAGCCGGCAGTGTGCCCAGGTGGCCAAGAAGGCCAACGGCATCCTGGCCTGTATCAGGAATAGTGTAGCCAGCAGGAACAGGGAGGTGATTGTCCCCCTGTACTCAGCCCTGGTGAGGCCGCACCTCGAGTACTGTGTCCAGTTTTGGGCCCCTCACCACAAGAAAGACATCGAAGCCCTGGAGCGTGTCCAGAGAAGGGCAACGAAACTGGTGAAGGGGCTGGAGCACAGGTCTTATGAGGAGCGGCTGAAGGAACTGGGCTTGTTTAGTCTGGAGAAGAGGAGGCTCAGGGCAGACCTTATTGCCCTCTACAACTACCTGAAAGGAAGTTGTGGCGAGCTGGGGGTTGGCCTCTTCTCACAGATAACTAGTGACAGGACAAGGGGAAATGGCTGCAAGTTGCGCCAGGGGAGGTTCAGGTTGGAGATGAGGAGAAAATTCTTCTCGGAAAGGGTGGTCGGGCATTGGAACGGGTTGCCCAGGGAGGTGGTGGAGTCACCATCCCTGAGGGTGTTTAAGGAAAGGTTAGATGTGGTACTTAGGGACGTGGTTTAGTGGGTAATAGGTGGTGGGGGGATGGTTGGACTAGATGATCCTTGAGGTCACTTGCAACCTTAATGATTCTATTCTATTCTATTCTATTCTATTCTATTCTATTCTATTCTATTCTAATCAGTCTTTATATTTCATTAAACCTTTTTAATACTGCTCAGCTATGTGACATTTATTGAATGTTCAGAGCTTTCCTCCTGTGTCAGTAACTGCTTGACTCTGGGGAAGAAAATGGCCTCCTAAGAGAAAATAGGGTTCGGCAAGAGTAAAGAAAGTGAGAGGGAGGAAATCAGTGTATTATGTTGCATATACGGCTGAATCTCTTTGAATCAATAGTCAGTTATTCATAAGATGCAAATCTACACATCAACTCCTGCTGGACATGTCTGCACTGTGCAGATTTTCTGTGTAGTACTGACTAGCATTCCAGCCCTAGCATGGTGAAATACAGGGTGCAATCCTTGTTGACCCAAGAGATGTAGGATCTGTTGTGCCTAAGAACGGAGAAGGCAAAAAGTCTGTTTCTCTCCCTGTGGTGAAGATAAGATGATCAAGTGATTTAAATGCTGAAGTGAGGTTTAAGACACTTGCTTCTATGCAATATTCTGTCCTCAGTGCCTGATAATGGCGAGAACTTGAATGAAACATCTCCCAGATTGGTGAATATTTCTGTTTCTCCGTGCCCGTCATTACTGATGTTTATTTGTATCGTATTAGCTCCTAGGTGAGCTATCATGAGAAGAAATAAGAAGATAACTGTTACAGAGTCAGACCTACAATCTGTGATCCTGCATCCTGTCTCAGAGAGTGGAAGGAAAACAGAGTAAGAAACAAGAGTGCGAGTGCTATGTCCCCTAGGATCTCCTCCAAGCTGCCACCGCTGATAGTTCAGGGATTTCCTGAGCTGCACCTTGCAGCTGGACTTGAGACATTGCTCATTACACCTTTTGTTTTCTGCAGATATCTGTTCTGTCAGCCAGCAGAGTAACAAAGCACAGTCATAAAAATATGGTTCCTTCTTGATCTGTGTTGTTACCTGTGATCCTGTGATGGCTGGTAAAGCTGTAACAGATACTGGATACTTGTAGGGGAAAGTAGTAGGCATCACCTCAGCCTGAATGTCTAAAATTTAGTTTTCTAAAGCTGAGCTAGTCGCCCTAGACTGCCTTTACAGGGGGGATGGAGGTGAAGGGTCAGGAGAGAAATGGGTGCCTTCAACCTCTCACCTGTGTCTGAGACATGTAGCGCAAGATGAGATGTATTGCTCCCTGAGGGTGCATATCTATCTCCATAGACGATAAATGGAGTCCAGAATCCTAAACTCAGCCTTCAAAGTCAATACCAGCAAATACTAATGAAAAAGTACTAATGAAAAAAGATTAACCAGCAGCATAGCTAAGCCATCATCACTGCCACAGCTTGTTTACCTGGGTTCAAAACATGACTGGAGAGATTTTGGGAAGAAAATACTTTTTCTGAAACACCACCTCTGGCTCAGCAAGAGCCACACAGGACTGGAGGCACAAAGGGTGCTCTGAGGAAGGTTCACAAAAAGTTTGCAGTGTCCTTGATGTCCCTTGACATCTGCTGGTCATGGATACCAGCACAACTGAACTTGTGGTCTGATTCCAACATTGCTGTTCATGTCTGGAAGCTTAAGGAGGGATATAAGGATTTTGTCCCATAACCCTAAGCAGGAATTACTTCCTGAGCAATTCCAACATTTAAAAAAATGGTTTTATTTTCTAATTTTGTAGAAAAAGGGCAGACATAATTTCCCATTCTTTAGAGTCCACTGTTTGATTTTCATTTTTTTAGAGGGAGAAGGACAGGAGAAATGAAAAGACCTTTGTCTGACTGCTTTCTGAAGTGAAAAAAACAAAAACAAAATAAAAGAAAAAAAATCATCCAACTGCTCTGAATTCTGTGACTTTCAGTGCTACTGTCTTGAATCCCAGGAAAACATGGGGAATCTCTGCCATTCAGGGAAATCCCCCACTTCAGAGCAGTTTCCTGGCGCCACTGGGGATTCCTGGAGCATGCAGAGTTGCCAAGAGCTCAGCTGCTCCCCAGCACGAAGCTGATGAGGCTGGGGAGACTGGAGTGCTTTCATCAGCAAGCCTTCTGGCTGCTCAGAGGACTTCTGTTGAAGTAAGCCACTCCTAGGATGTTCTCAACCAAGGAACACTGTTTCCTTGCCTGCCACCGAGGTCACAGTTATGGTAGAGAAGACAGGCAAAACATAGGAGGAAAGATAAGTCTCAGGAAAGGGGAAGGAACTTGCCTGGGGTTACACAGTCTGTCAGGGTTAAAGTCAGGAGCAGGACCTTCATCAGTTGAGCCAAATGCAGTACCTTGTCCAATGTTCCTCTCCACTTCATCAAGACAGCCTAGTGGCTGACTTAAAGCAAAAAGGGACAACAGTTTCCCTTTGGAAACCTTTCTGGTGAGTCAAGCAGCATTACAGCTGCTAACTCCTTTCACCAGTTCTCTGTTTTTATTTTTAAGATATGTTTTATTATCACTATTCTTCCACTACTGTTTTCCTTTTTTTTTTTTTTCATGCTACCTTGCATGACTCCATCCACTAAGGCAGTCTCCAAACCTCTCCTCCCACATTAGCACATAAAATAATTTCCCTTGTGAGGAAGCTGGGAACACTCAGACATTCTAGTTGAAGAAAAAACAGAGGGGATGGTGTAGATTTTTTTTTCTTTTTCTTTCTTTTGTTGTTTTCTTTCCCCTTGGGCTGGTTAGTTCTGTTGATGTATGACTGTCCAATGTCGGCTTTTTTAATGGAAAATGGATCAGTTGGTCTTCATCAGCCTCCAACATCAGCTTGGAATCAATCCCTCTCAATGTCACAGATCCTCAGACATCACAGCAACAGGTTTGTTGTGATGATGCCTACAGTTTGCAGTTTAGTCTGACACTGGAGCTATGCAAGACTCATTAGGAGATGCAAAGTGTTTTGAAGGGTGTTAAGCAAGGTTGTGCCAAGCTGAAGCAATGGTTGTTAGGAGATGTACAGAAGAGCAAACAGCAAAATCCTTCAGAGTTAGGTGTGCCACCTCTTAGCAAAAGAAAAGGATAAAGTTTAATCCAGACTTCTAATTGTTGTCTTACAAATGAGATATGCAAATCCTTAAAAACAATTGGAAGTCATTTGTGTTCCAGAAGGGAAAGGGGGATGTAAAATCTGCTGTTAGGCAAAGGATTGACATCTTGTATAAAAAACATGTTCTCTTCACACGCAAGGCACTGGCTCAGCTGTGTTTCATGGAGAATTTCTCTTACGCTAATGAGAAGGGACTGTTTAGGCTCTGTAGAACATGTTATTTTTGGCTTCCATATTGAGATGGCCAACTAGCTTCGGCTGTAACTCAGAGCTGGCACCCTTCAGGTTTTCTACATGATTTTCTGGATAAGTCTTTACAGTCTGCTAACGGTGCCCTCAAGACTGTGCTTGCCTCCTGCCCACATTCTAAGCCTTTGGCCATGGCCTCTTGCATAGCTGGAGAGCATCCTTCAGGCAGGTAGGACTCAGCATGGTCAAATCTGCCAGCTGGATAGAACACGACTCAGCACGCCTGCAGAGGCAAGCTGCAGGCAGGCTGTAGGTATCTGTGAGGCAGCCCAGGGTTCAGGGCATGGGTGGGACCCAGAGCAAAATAGGTCTAGTTTCTCTCTTCAGGGGTTAAGAGGCCTGAGAAGATGGTGATTTTGTCCCCAAGTGAGAGTGGCATTAGTGCAAAGTAATGAACACTTTTAGATTGTATCCTGACTGAGATTTTGCTTGTCAGGCCATTCCTGAGAAATGCAATGGCATTTATGAAATGGTGGTTCAGTCCCCAGACAGGTTGCTGTAGTCAAGGGATCATCTTTAAAATGTCAGCTTCCCCATGAACTCAGAGGGGGACGGAAAGGCAGGTTCCTCTGTTTCTGAAAGTCCCACTCACCTTCAGCTTGTTCCTTGAGTGCAACTGGGCTCATGCTGTTTTAGCTAGAAAACTCCCTTCATGTCTTTCTTTACAAGAGCACCTAAAGCCAGAACAACATGTCAATCCAAGCCACTGGTATCTGGTGGGGGCAAAGGACAGTACTGTGGAGGTGGAGGAATGTTGGCCTTTTTCCATGCCCAACTGAGATCAGTCATCTATTCCTTCAGAAAACCTTCGGTGTCTGGTTGCAAAATTTTGTGTGTTACAGGAAGACAAAAAACCTTTTTTGGGAAAAAAAAGTTTTTCCTAATGTGTACAATATTGAACCCAGTTCATCCCATATCTCAGAGATATTGTGAAATAAATAATAAGGGTGTAATTCTAGCAGCCTTGACATTATTTTTAGCACTCATACCTTGTCTATCATCTTCATTGCACTGTGAACTACACCCTCCACAAATTACTCAAAGAACTGCATGTTCCTTGTGCACTCAAAATTATCTCCTCTGGGACTTTGCTGTTCAAGAGTTGAAAAAAAATGTCCATCTGGGATGTTGAAAATACCTCAGTCCATCTTTCAGAGCTGCCTTGTAATGTCTGTACCCGTCTGACCATTTTTGACTGTACATATTAGAAATTCCTAGATTAGGTTGTTCAGATCTTGTCAGATCTGTTAACCTGGTAACACAATAAATTTAGAACAGGAGGTGAGAGCTACAACTTCTTGTTCAGCAAAAAGTCAACATCTCTGCAGGGCCCTGGGCCATGAACCTGCTGATCCAAAAAGTTCTGTAAAATACAGAGGTAAAGCAACTTTATTTATATGATGATACAAAAGGACTGTTTAATTTAGGGAGGTTCAAGTGGTGACTCTTAGTCAGTTCCAGATTACAGATGATCACTATAGCAGTGTCCCACTCTTGCATGGGGTAGGATGGGCAGTGGCTGTCAGGAAGCATGCAAAGTCCAAGAGCCCAACGCCTCACATCACCCATGCTCATAGCCAACGGATGAGGCCATGAGGCATGTTGCCAAAAAGGATGAGGATTATTCACGAAGGACAGGTCCATTGGTAGTTTCCAAGAGTGATAGCCTGGCTGGAAGTCCAGAGGAAACAGGGAAGAGTTTCTCTGTACACGCTTCATTTCCTGTAGTCCTGAACTAAATATTTACCTTAGGCCTCTTGTAGATAGGGTTCTGAGCTGACTGAGTAAGGATGTTCCTGTGTTCCTGTACTTTTGTGCACCTAAACACAGCCTGGCCTTTGGGCCTGGGATATACTACCACCTCTGGGTGCTCATGTGTGAGAAAGGTTCCAAAACAGGTATTTATGTTCTGCCACTGGAGTGCTTGGATTATCCAGAGTTAACTGAAAACAGTGTCTTCTGTATATCTTTTTAGTTTGGAGTCTGTGTTTGGACATACAAAGGGTGGCTTTTTCAGAAACCCATGAAGGTGGTAAAAACATAAATCCTATTGTCATTGTGCCCATTCCCCATAAAGCAATATCCACACATAATCCTCTTGTAGCTCACTCCCACCAACGTATTGTTCAATGCTTGCAGAACCAAATCCCTCTAAGGATGTTTGTACAGAGTGAGTTGTGACAGTAATCCATAATATGCTGCTTAATTACTTACAGCCAATAGGGCATGTGACCACATTTGCCATACATGCTGAGATGTCTCCAAAGGTTGCACTGGGCCCCGCTGTCCAAGATTGATTTATTGGATTTTTTATTTTCCTTCATCAGACCTCACTCAGGCAACACTCCCAATGACTTCAAGAGAAGAGCTTCCAATTCTTCCTGATTTTCATTAATCAAGACAAAATCAGGTACAGACCAAAGGGAGTTTGCCTGCTTATAGGAGTGAAAACTAAGTCAAGAGAAAAGAAGAAAGCTGGAGAGGGCTGTTTATAAGGACATGTAGGCTAGGGCTACATAGGACAAGGGCTAATGGCTTTAAACTGAAGGATAGTAGATTTAGATTAGAGATTAGGAAGAAATTATTTACCGTAAAATGATGAAGGACTGGAAGAGGTTGCCCAGAGAAGTTGTGGATGCCCCATCCCTGGAAGTGTTCAAGGACAGGTTGGATGGGGCTTTGGGCAGCCTGGTCTAGTGGAGCGTGTCCCTGCCCACGGCAGGGCAGGTAGAACTAAATGGTCTTTAAGGTCCCTTCCAACCCAAACCATTCTATGATTCTATGAACTTATATGTTGTATTGTGTTATCACCTTCTTCGAGTTTATTTGCATCAACTACATGTTTAAACCCTGAAATGGCCTAAAACATCACAGGGACTGGAACAGACAGGTTTCTAGGTTCTCTTGAACATATGATACTCTCTTACAAAATCCCTCCCACCCTCTGAATATCCACCCATACTTCAAAGCAAAATGTAAATGCTGGGGCCAAGATATTACACCAAAATTGGGCAAAATTCAGCATTTTCATCCTGCAGCAAATCCTGACATTTCAATGTTTGTTTTTATCCTACATTGGAACAAAGAGCTGAAATGTCAAGACTTTTTCTCTGGGTGGAAATTTTGGGAAAAAAAAATAAACTTACTTTTTTTCTGGCAAAGTCAAAGCATTTTGCCTGACATTTTCAAACAAAACAAAACATTTCAACATTCCTGAAATCAAAATGTTTTCTTGTGGTTGTTAAAATGACCCCAAAATGCAC
Organism: Psophia crepitans; assembly: GCA_013399095.1. NCBI lineage: Eukaryota > Metazoa > Chordata > Aves > Gruiformes > Psophiidae > Psophia > Psophia crepitans. The sequence goes on along the minus strand of VWZZ01005992.1, from coordinate 511,196 downwards.
TGTTTGAAGCCACTTCAGTGTTCAAACTGTGTTTTCCCCTTGTGTTATAGCCTTCTGGGTTATGTAGTTTGGAAGTCTGCTCTTTGCAGTCTTGCAGTCTCCATGACTGGATTGTGTGTCGTTTAACGGCTAAAGACTCTGAAAACCCATATAGATAATCATCCTTGCACAAGGCAAAGAGAGAAACATCTGCATTGCATTATAGGATAACAAAGAGTGTCCCATCTACTGAGAAAATGTCCTGAACTGTAACCCTGTGCTGTTACTGGAAAGTAATTCATTACTGAACTCCTCTGACTCAAAATGTTTTGGGCCAATTCAGAAATAAAATATTCTGTCTTGGGTCAATGATTTTTTTTTTTTTTTTCCCCAAGTATATATGGATTTATCTCCAATTCCACTTACCGTTTTAACAAAATAGCAATATTTCTGCAGAGACTGGTTTCCCTTTGAGTTAAAAATGGCACATCTGCTTATGTCCAGGAAAGAAAGGAAAGTTGGAAATCCTGGTATTTTCTTGATGCTCAGAGCAGGAGGCAGGATTTAAGGTCACTCATGGTTTTGGCATTTCCCACAGGAAACTTAAGACCATTCATTTGGGATCTAGTTTTTTATTCTACTTGAGCCTACCTGCTCCTAAAGGGAGCCAGGGATGGCACCACTCTCACTTGATGACTGATACACCTAAAAATATGTGGATCTACTTCTAAGGAGGCTCCTCACCATCACATATGAAGGTTATAATAGCACAGGATCTACAGTCTGGGCTTGCAAGTCCTAGGCTTTGAAGGGTTGTGTAGCTTCACCTTCTCTTTGTGACACCAGTCAGACACTCGCCACTTTTTCTGCTCAGATCCACCTTCCTTGTTTTCATGGTCTTCAATGAGAAGGCAATGCTTGATTACCTTAACATGAAAGTGTCAAAAGCACAGTAGTCTTGGTAGTCTGCCCTGAGATTTCATAAATTACTGCCTTGAGATTTGGAGCACTCACAGTACTTTCATTCTGACCGTTGCCTAATTATAGCTCCCACTCTCTGTAAGGTCTTCACCCTATGGAATGATACAATCCTTCCAGAGAGTCCAGCAGAGCAGTGCAAACTAGAAAGGATTAAGCACGCAGGATAAGACGCCCTTACTGCAGGCTAAGACTCTTAAATGGATTGCTGCTGGGTTACAGATCTTAAAATTCACATAATCCTCCTGAGTACGAGCTCTCCATTCTACTTTGAACCTCTGCTTTAATACCCAGACTCATCCTCTCTAATTTTAAGCACTCAAAGCCCTGCCTCTGTAGTCTACGAATGGGAACATAGAATAATTTAGGTTGGAAAAGTCCTTTAAGATCATTGAGTTCAACCACAAACCTAACACTGCCAAGTCCACCACTAAACCATGTCCCTAAACGCCACATCTACATGTCTTTTAAATACCTCCAGGGATGGTGACTCAATCTCTTCTCAGGGCAGCCTGTTCCAAAGTTTGACAACCTTTTCAGTAAAGAAGTTTTTCCTAATATCCAGTCTAAACATCCCCTGCTGCAATTTGTGGCCATTTCCTCTTGTCCTATCACTTGTTACTTGGGAGAAGAGCCCAACACCCACCTCACCACAGCCTCCTTTCAAATAATGTCTCTCCTCAGCTTCCTCTTCTCCAGGGTAAACAAGCCCAGTTCCCTCAGCTGTTCCTCATAAGACTTGTGCTCTAAACCCTTCACCAGCTTTATTGCCCTTCTCTGGACACACTCCAGAACCTCAAGGTCTTTCTTGTAGTGAGGGGCCCAAAACTGAACACAGTACTTGAGGTGCAGCCTCACCAGTGCCAAGTACAGGGGACAGTCACTTCCCTTGTCCTGCTGGGCACACTGTAAAGGCAAGGTCACTCAGAGAGTGCTTCAGCTCTTAGCTGTGATGAACCTTCCTCAGGTGACTACAGAGGAACACTCAAAAGACCCTCCCCTTAATTTTGCACCTTTTTTACATGCCTGAAGATAGATGGGAGGAACAGAAGCATGTGTGCCTCCTCAAGAGTCCACTTTGGATGTATAGGTGTCAGCTGGCTGAGAGGCAGTGAAGTCTAGCTCATGCGTATTTTCTGAGTGACATAATAAAACCCTAAAAAACAGGGTAAAAAGCCAGTAAATGTATTATATGTATCTTTAAACACTGAACCTGCATCAGACTCATTCACATTGTATTTGTTGAATTATGTCCACACGTGTTTGTTGACAGTAGAGTACAATTGCATCTTCCCCCACAGAGAGCGAGACAGTAATGTCATAGCTTTCAGACAGACTGTCCTAACAGCTTTACCACAATCAGCTAAGGCAACACCTGGGGAAAAATCCACAGCAGTTATTCAGGCAAATACTGTTTGCACTGTACTGCCCTTTCCCACTCTTTGTACATTGACAGCCACGGAATATGAGCTTTTGGCAAAGTGATGAGTGGGTCCTATCTTTCCATGCACGTGGGGATCACCTAACACACCCTGTGTGCACAGTATAAATAACAAACATTACCAATAACCTCATACTTCCAGTATCTGGCATTCTCTTGGGTGCTGGGCAGCTAACGAGTCCTTGTCTAGCACCACAGTACTGCAGGATCTGTGTGAAGTGAACGTTGACTCTGTTTTTGAAGATGCTGTTTGAGTGTCTGTACTTTCATTTCATTTGCAGCTGACCTTTTATTTCAGGAGTTAAAAACTAGTAACAAAGAGGTTAAGGTACAGATGGCAGTGTCAGTATTTTCAAGCAGATTCTTTCTTTGATACAGCAAAGATGTTGCTGGAGGTGAGCTGTACAGAACAGAGCGGGTAACACAGCCAGACTGATGACATGTTCATAATATCTAATGACCACAAAATAGAGATTTCCATGAGATCATAGTTAGTCTCACACATATTCATTACAAGCAAGAATTTGGGCAGGAGATCACTTTTTTTTTCCCTTTCTCCTCTGGCACTGACCCTGAACCAAGGCAGGGAGAGTACAAAACATTGAGTACGTCCGCTGTGAACTTGGCACTGATTTCCAGAAAGTCCAAAAATATCATATCCTGCCTCTGAGAAGGGATTCATGCACACCTGTCCAGCAGGAGACACCTTTCACCTCTGGACATTCCTTTTTTGGTCAAATACTCAATGCTTTTGATAGGATCCCAGATCAGTTCCCAGTGAAATAAATAGATGATGATTACCTGTAAAGTGGAACTGCTCCTGAATGCAGCATGGTCAAGACCTTAAAATGACCAGAGCATTTGGAGTGAATGAATCTTGTGGCTTTGTCAGATCTGCACCTCATGTGGAGCAAATATTACTTGGAAACAACAAAAAAATAAAAGTACCAAATATTTAAAAATGCTCAATGCTTCCTGGAAAAAATACGTCCCTGTCCTACAAATGCTATTGTCAAAACATATTCATCTGCCTAACTGGCTCTCACTGTTCCTTCTATGTAGGACAAGCAGAAACCAAATTAATCACTCTAAAATGATGTCAAATCCAAGAAATTATAAAGTTGCTCTTCCAAGTTGACCTATTACTTTCATTAACAGGGTATCCTGTTCCTCCAGGAAAAAGGAATATTTTCTTACAACTGTCAAGATTTCTTTTCACAGTATCATGACTGAGGTTTCTTTCCCTAGAGGACAAGATCTGCCCTCTTAAGCAAATCAGGTCTAGATTTTTACCTAATCAGGAAGAGAAATGTTGTTCCTAACTGCTGTGATGCAGTTATACCCTGACACAGGGGAAAGTAAAGTTCATAACAAGTGTCAAACTGGAGGGAAAGTATTAGGTTGTGTTCATAGATCGTCATAGATTATCTGCACCACAGAGAAGAGAAACTCCCTGAATACAGGAAATATTATAGAATGAACTCCCCTATTTCTTTATCCACGAGTGAGGCAGTAAGCCTTTGATGCAGAAAGGCTGAAAAAAACTTTTTTATGGAGTTAGAGATTGTTTTTCTAACTAAACTCAGATTATGACCCTCTGACAATACAACTTCTTTTTAAGGTCCATTTGCCATGTCATAAAGAACATGACCTTCCTAAATGAACTTTGGAGCTCCTGCAAAACTAGTAGTTCTAATTATGCAGATCATAAGAATTTAATTTAAAAATCCAGTTGCATTACTTACCCCAAAGAGCTTTCTTCAACTCAGAGGATGCAAATTCTTCATCCATTGTTTTGCCCTCCCTAGCATCCATTAGCCAAGAGAAACAGTGGGGCTGTGGCGGCGATGGCACCGTGTTACCTGGGGTGGGGTTGGCTGAGGTCTCTCTACTTAATAATCTTGTGAAAAATTGACCAGGGTTCCAAGATGAAGTTTGGTTGTCTTAACCTATCCATCTTCTGTAATTAGATCTCTCACATTTCACCTGGAAGACACTTGTTTAAGAGAAGCTAGGGAAGAAAGAATGGAGGAGTGGGGAGAAAACGGGTTTTCACGTCAGTTTTTGGTATCTATTTATTTAGTTGCTAACTTTCATTCTTTTTACAGCCAATTGGTCCAAACAGCTCCTCCGAAGGGCAACTAGGAACAGGGTTGTCACGTAGATGACCATTTCTCTGCATTAACCTCAGAGGTACTTGATTACATCAGGTAGCCAAAATTGAATGGGTTGTCACAGTGCCATCCCTTTCTCCAACATGCACCCACATTAGGATATATGTGTCTTTCTACAAGGGCATCCAACTTAATTCATTAGTGAGGAGACATGTATTAATGAGGGCAGAAATGTAAATGATATCCATCCTAGGACCTTTCTCACGTGATATTTTGTGAAAACCCACATGTTCCCTACTGACTTTCATTCTGCGGTTAGGAACAAGTGTGTGAGCTACTCTAAAGAGGATTCTGGGGAAGTAGCCATCATTACTAGATTCAAATGATTGGAAGCTGACTGATGTTGCGGTCACTTTGGTATCACTTGAGGAATTGTTTTATGCAGAGATGAGTCATGTTATTGGTGGAGCAGGACATGACCCTAGGGCCTGCAAGCAATGTGAAGAACAGCCATTGCACCACCCTCTAATAACACACAGACCCAGGCAAGAGCACTGGCCAGCCAAAATAAATTAATTGCATCATCTAGTGGATATTGAGTTATATCAAAACCTCCTTCTCCCTTTAATAAGGGCAGTAAAAATGTCTCCGTTAATTGCTTTCACTTCAACTAGTCGGCCTGTGCCTTCCAAGCCTGCTGAGGACAAGAGCTGGTGTGGGGAGATATCTCTTTCCAGAAGCACTAAGGGAATTAACTCCTTGCTCTTTGAAGTTACAGGAACTTTGTGTTTACCAAAGATGGCTAACATGTACCCAAGATTTTCCGAGCTTTTAGTGATTTTCTTTCTTTATCTCTGTCATTCTACCTGCTGCTGTTCAGCAGCAGCAGAACCATGAGTCTGTGATGGAGAATTAGTCATGACAGAAATCCCTCTCAACTTCCATCGCCAATATGTTCCAGAATTGAGAGTTCACAGCATCATTGACCTCTCAAGGAGAGAAAACAAACATACAAAAGAAGGAGCCCTCGGAATTTAGGGCATTGGCCCTCAACCAGACAGATTTGAGCAAATGAATAACGAAAAAGAGGGAGAGAGCCTGGCTAGGGTGAACTGAGAAGCCAGTGCTAAGCCATCCTGGCACTTATTAGGAGCATGCAGCAAAGCAAGAGGCTAGAAGGCTGGAAGCACAAGTAGGCAAAAGGTTGCAAAATAAGGTGAAGATGGAGGTTCTGACAGAGGCACAAATGTAGATCTCTCAATAAATGCAGAGGTAAAGGAGCAGGGAAGACAAACTTCCATTAGGAAATCTGTTTCTTCCTCCATCCCAAAACCTTCAGAATATGGCTGAATCTCATCACTGCTTACCATATTCACCCTCCAAATTTCTTTTATGACTCTCATAAATCCTTGTTTGGACTTTGATCCACCCAGCAACTTTTTCCATTTCATCACCCCTTTCCCAGCTGCCCTCCACCCCACCCAGTATACTGGTTAGTCCTGCAGCTCCCACACTCCCCTATACTTTCCTCTCAAGTATCTATGTCTGCCTTGAACCAAGATACCTGATCCTCCCTTTCTAGTCCTAAATCTCAGCCTATCAGGCTGAGGGAGCTGGAGTTGTCCAACCTAGAGCAGACAAGGCTCCAGGGAGACCTAATTGCAGCCTTCCAATACCTAAAGGGGACCTGCAGGAAAGCTGGCAAGGGACTGTTTATTAGGGAGTGCAGTGACAGGACAAGGTGTAATGAGTTTAAACTAAAGAGGGGGGATTTAGACTGGACAGTAGAAAGAAATTCTTTACTGTGAGGGTGGTGAGGCACTGGGACAGGTTGCCCAGAGAAGTTGTGGAGGCCCCATCCGTGGAAGCATTCAAGGCCAGGTTGGATGGGGTTTTGGGCAACCTGGTCTAGTGGAGGATGTTTCTGCCCATGGCAGCAGAGTTGGAACTAGATGATCTTTGAGGTCTCTTCCAACCCAAACCATTCTGTGATTCTATGATTCTATTCTACTGACATCTCTGGTGGCTTCTTTCTTACTTACATGTTTGAAGTCAGCAGTTCCCAAAATTTTACTCTTAAAAGAGATGAGACATTAGGGTGTGAGATGAACAAAGCTGAATTCATATTTAAGACAATATTTTTATACTCAGTAGAGATAATATGATATTGCTGAACACACAATGGTATCATAGGCACTTCTGAAATTCATACTGGACTGGAACTGGCACAACTGGAGATCTATAATACCTATGACTAGAAGATCAGCTAATTCTGTCAGCATTGGTTACAATTTAAAAAGACCCTTATTTTGGGAAACCTGGGTAAAGGGACTGAGGTACACACTTTCTGTTGAATCACAGTAATGTGTGTAGCTAAACTGTTTCAATGTCTCAGCATATTGGTATCCTCCTCCCAGACTAATTTCTCATTCTCTTTAGGTTTTGGAAAAATGTTCTCCCTTATTTTGTGCCAAATAAGATCCTCCTGCAACTTCTTTCTGCAAGACCTTTCAGCAGCTTGTTATTTTAGATCACTGTGCAATCTCAGCTGGGATGCCTGTTGAGTAAAATAGGATGAACCAGGTGCATACATTTGGGTGCCATTAACATAATGCTAGTAGCAAGTCTCTTCTTGCATGGTTCCAGTGGGAAACAAATGGAAGATGAACTGCAGAAGAATACTACAGTGATGGAATCAGCTAGGCCAGACACCCAGGACAATACCATCTGCCTCACTCAGAGACCGACAGTTGTGGGCATCAGCATGTGAATCCCTGGGAGCACAATAGAGCAGATGCTTCAAACCCTTTGAGGTTGACCCATTGCTGAGCAACATTTCTAGTGTTTGGCTCTGCCTCAAGACAAGCCTTGAGTTTCGTGCATTTATAAGGGCAGAAGTCAGCTCTGATAGAATCAGAATGGGTCGCCTGAAATGAAAGCTCAGCATTGGGTGTGTAGGAAAAAACATGCCAGATGTCCAACTGGGCAAAACATGAAAGAGGTGTGAGTGGGTAAGAGGCACGAAACAAGCCTTTCTTCGTTGCTTGCTACACAGCTGGTTGAAATGTGTCAATACAGGTATTTCAGGGATTTTGCAACTCTCCTCTTATCCTGTTAGGAGCACGGAGTTTTGGACACACCTGATTCCCATTCAGACATAATCCACTTTGGAGCTGGAACCATATGGTATGTGATAGAAATTAGCTTGTCTCAAAACTTGGAAGAATAATTCCTGCTGCAGAAGTAAAGGGAAGGGGCCTATGATCATGGCTGTGCACAGACAGAGGCTTCATGACAAACCCAGAGTTACCCATTCATCTTGACCAGGATAAGGGTGACCAGGTTTCTTGCAAGTAGAACACAAATGGTACAACACATTAGCAGATACAGGCAAATAAATGAGGGTTTATATAATTGATTCCCAAGTCTCATGAAATGATAGTGTCATATCAAAAGGGTGAGAGTCTTCCTAATTGAAGATATGCTCATAGAAGCTGGTGAAACCAGAGACCAAACCTGATATATAGACCTGGGCAGGGTCTATTCAACAGGAGCTATTTGCCTTGTTTGTCTTTCCAGAACAGATGGGGTTCTCAGATGGGATTCAGCAGGACAGAGATGTTAAAATTGGACTGGAAGAACAGGCCCAACAATCCTCCTTCTCCCACTCCCCAAAATGAGCCTTCCTCTCCATGATGCACTCATACACATGCACAGAGTCTTTTCCTCAAATGGACAGAGACTCCGCAACACCAGAATAAATGAATTGCATCATTTGATGGAGTTTATCTTCAATCAAAGTGCACCTCTCCCTTCAGCAGAAAAGCTGTAAAAAATGTCTTGATTAAACATGGAAGCTCCAAGGTGATTCTTCTGACAGAGTAGTGAAATGGCTGGAAAGCGACCTCTTAGGTTAACTCCTTTTAGGTTCCTGGCCCTGACGCTGATAAAAGTATCCCCCATGAGAGCGGAGCATTGTCTTTTGAAACCCAGTAAAAAAGAAGATAAACACAGATGCTTTCAGTTTTCAGGAGGGAGGTGACAGGTCAGATGGAGAGTGCATGCATGATTTTTTTCGGGAGGGGGAGAGGTTATTTGTAGGCTCTTGGACTGGCATTTTCTTATCAGCAAACAAAGAACATGAGAAATACAATCCAAGAGAGTTTTCCCCTAGGTGTTTTAGCAGTGAAAGCACTGCCTGGGTTTACTCACCACAGCTGGTGCTGTTGATACAGCAGGCCTTGCAACATGTACTGAACAGACTTTGCCTGGCAGGTTGGGTCAAACCCAAGCACATGAATGAACCTGGGAGAATAAACTCTGCCTATCCGACACTCATTTTAAGAACATCCAGGTGTTCCTTGAGCCTTGGAGAAGTCCCAGACCCCTGACACGCTTTAATGGGTCAGAGAGAGGAATCGTGGTCACATCACAGCCTCATGGACTTGTTCTGAGAGTAAGCAGAGAGGCTCATTCCCTAGGGCTGTGAGGTGAACAGTTTTAAAATTCATATGAATACACTGTATTTAGCAGAAGAACACTATAGACGTTCTTTGCTGAGCTGGACAGGGCTCTGTTGGCCTTGATGGCATAGCCACACCAGAGAACTATTCTCCCCAGAGCGGTAGCTCTCAGGTACATCAAATGGGCACACTATGGCTAGCAGAGCACGAAGTGCCCTGTTGTGCTGCCCTAGCTTGTCCTTCCTTTCTGCACAGCCTTTGCTGGCACATAAACCGCCTTGTCATCACTCAGCAGAAGTGTGGCCAGCTGAGGGAGTTACCCAAGCTGGAAAAGTTACTGCTCATTCCTCCGCACCCAGCTGACCATGCGAATGCTCCTTGCTTGCCCTACTTGTAAAACAGTCACTCCAATTGTCTTCCTGTGAGAGATGTGGGAAGCAGGCAGCCTCCAGACCAGCCAGCAGCCTGATGAAATGGCTGGGTAAACCTTTGTGTTTGTCTTTTCTCCTCCTACCCTTTTGTCTGGCTTGTATCTGTAAACCATAACTCCTCAGTGTGGGAAGTCTCTCCTACTAAACACAGATCCCGGCACTACAGAGCAGAGTGCAGCCCACAGGTATGACTCGAATGGTAATGCTAGTGGTAAAAGGCCAATGACTCCTTTTGAAAAAGTCCAAATATTACATCTTTCATCCTACCCGAATTCTAGTCATGCAGTTATTACTTCAAATTACTCTGTAATTTCAGATGATGGCATTCTACCCTTTTGGCCTTAAACTGTGAGAATTATGTTGTCAGCTGGTATTGCGAGGGTGACCCCTCCTGCAGATGGAGAAATGACCAAGAGCAGCCCCATGAGGATGAAACTTCTCCAGGGAGTGATGCAAGGAAGCCTGCATCCACAACTGTAGTCTTCACACCACAGGGAGATCACCTTCTCTGGCGAGCAGCTAGGCTGGAGGCACAGGTACAGATACTAAAAGCTGCCACCTGCCACACGCAAAGGAGGGTCTAACCTTGACAGCCATCTCTTTTTTGGGTTTTCACCCATAGCTCTCCATCACGCTATTGCTCATCACAACTGGTAGAGTAGAGTTTAAACCTGAAGTTTAATTCTGATGAAAAACAACTCCCTCAGTTTAAAGAGAAAACAAAACAAAACAAAAATACCTCAAAACAAAAACCACCACCAAAAAAAACCAACCTCAAACATGGCAAGGGTCTGCCCACACGTATTCCCAGTTTCCGTAGAGCACACAATGTCTTTCCCATTTCCAGTGGTTAATGAGGCGTGGCGTTCTTTCTCTGGCAGCCCTAGCTGTCGGTACCCAGACCTAGCCCCTTGCTTCACTCCCCCTCTTCCTCAGTGAAGAGTCAGCAACACTATCCGACATAAAATCCTGGAAAGACGAAAGAAATAGCTGAATTCTGCCTCTCCCAGGCTGTGGTTGTGGGGGCGAGACAGGTAAAAAGCATCAGGCCACAAAATCTGTGAGATCTAGCTCTCACCTGTCTTGGAAAGGCTGACCCTGACAATTCCTCTCTGTGCTGGGCTGTATGTGTGTGTATGTTATTTGACCGCTCTTTGTTTTATTTTATTTTTACTTTATTTTACTCTGCTCTCCCTTCCTTGTTTGCAAATGTTCACAATGAATAGAAGACAGCTTTCCAGCTCAGATTTACAGCTGCATGGAAAGCAAGATTGTTACTATTTATAGTCATCTCAAGTTTGTTTCATCTGCCTACACAATCAATTAACTTCAGCTCCAGCTAATTTTGCAATCAGTCCAAGAAAAATGTCTCTGGCATAATAGCTTGTTTTCTCTTTCATCTCCCTGGAGCTATAAAAAACTCTGTTCCCCTTCCTTATCCAAGTTCTATACCTGAGTACAGCACTAACTGGACTTACCCTCCATGTCTTTTGCCTCTTAGCATCTTCTTCCTGGCTGACTTGACAGAAGAACATTTACTTTACATGATGGAGACCGTTTTTCCCCTCTCCAGTGGAGGTTTGGAAAGAATATTCCACCGTTTATTTTTCCATCAGCTAATTGCAAATATTGAAAGCGTCTAGACAGGGGGAAAATAGCTTTATAAATCATCAGAAAGAAGAATTTCAATGTTATCTTAAATCCCACACAAATACTTTTTAAAGATGTTCAGTAAATATATATTTGTGTATAGAAAAATTATGCTAACCTGGAACTCAGGTTGAGCGCACATCAGGAATTTAAATATGCAGGGGAGGGAATCACAGAACAAGGATGTTGTAACCACCCCACAAACAAGCAATAGAACACAGTAGATTAAAACTGAAGGTGTAGTGAAAAGCATTGCTAAGGATAGTCATTCGGGGCAACTCTTCAGTTCCTCATTACTGAAGTCTTGGACTTCAGCAAAGACTTGTCGATCTCATCTGAGCTAGGTCAGGGACTTAAAAGGGCAGTGTAAACTCACTCGAGGCCCACTGCATCTGTGAACTTACCGTCAATCATGCAGTAAAGAAAGGCAAGGCAAGGGAAAGGAAGGACAAGGAAGACTCCACACCCTTCCAACTGGCCAGTGTTACAAACCGGTGGCTCACAAGTGGTTCAAGTGGTATAACCTGTGGAGAATCATTAGGAGTCTTTGAACAGCAACTGAAATCTGTGGTGATCTTGGCATCAAAGCTCCTATCAGAGACACAAAGTGGAGGGATGCCTCCTCAACCCCCAGTAGTGACAAGGCACTGTGAGGGCACTTAATGCCAATATAACCAGTAGGGCTCACGAGGTGCCTTCTAGCTCATCTTCTCCCATATGGTAGGATCAGAAATGCTTAACTTGGTCCTGACAGGTGCTGCATAAGTCTGTACTTTAAAACCTCCCACTATGAATGTATTGCTCCCTCTTCGCCTGAGCACTAAAACATAGCCTGTGGTTACAGATCTAAGTTGAGTTGTAAGATGAGGACTTTGCACACTTACTTCTGTCAGTTAGCTTTCAGAGGGTCACGGACTGAAAGCATTGCCCTTTGGGAGTCCAGTCTCAAAGGATCTCTCAGCTCAGACAGGAGATTCCTGTGGTTTTTCAGTCATTCTACATGCCCAAGACAACTTATTTAGAGAAACAAAAATATTGTTTGTCCTTGTGGGATAAACTATTTACTCAGTTCCTTTAAAACTATCACATCTCTTTCAAAATGCTAGAAGTTTGTTTTGATTTGGTTATGGTTTTTTTTAGTTTCTTGCTTAGCAGAAGAGAGACAGTCTTGAGGAGAATTTCAGGAGAAGTTGATACTAACCTCCATACCATGAGCCAGACGGGAGTTTCTGACCCTTGAGAAAAAACAGATTATGGTGCAGATTATATCTGAAGAAATCGCTGTATCCCATCTTTTCCTCTTGGGATATTTGCTCTCTGTGTGGATAGAGAGAGAGAGAAATGTTCTGAGATCTGATGATCACTTCTACCACCAACTTGTGCTGCTGCTAGATTTGGAAGTTAAGACGACAGATGAATGGAAGAAACCATGTAAGCTGAAGGAAGCAACAGGAGCCAGTAGGGACTTTGTGGCATTCTTGGAGGAGGACAAGAGGTGTTGGCTGCTGCTTCCTTGACAGTGAGCTGGTAATTTGGCTGCTGGCCTCACTTCTGTGACATTGTGTTTACAGAGGTTGCTATAGGAGTACAGCAATTTCCTTTGAGTTACAATTGCTTCAGATCTGCCGCTAACACATTAGGAAAGCTGTGATAGATAGACTCCCTGGCTGACATCTGTGGAGGACGGAAGAAGCCAGAAGCAGCATTTTCTGCTTTGCATCTCAAATTCATTTCCAAGCACCATTCCACTGATGCTGGGAGTCCCCCACCCTCTCACTCCCAGCTGGTCACTCCTGTTGTCCTTCTCCATGACAGGAAAGAAATATACCCTAAACAGCAACACAAAGTGCTCAGAGCATGGACCTCAACAGCAGTGGTGACATGCATGGAGAAAGCAATGTGCTGTGATTCAGAGGCTGGAATGGGCAGCCAAGACTGCATGGTGCCACAGGAACTTTTACAGCTGGTGTATCTTAGGGACATGGTTTAGTGGTGAACTTGCCAGTGCTAGGTTAATGGCTGGACTTGATGATCACAGAATCACAAGGGTTGGAAGGGACCTCGAAAGATCATCTAGTCCAAATCCCCCCAGCCAAGGCAGGGCCACCTAGAGCACATCACTAAGGAACACGTCCAGTCAGGTTTTGAATGTCTCCAGAGAAGGAGACTCCACAACCTCTCTGGGCAGCCTGTTCCAGTGCTCTGTCACCCTCACAGTGAAAAAGTTTTTCCTTACATTAACTCGGAACCTCCTATGCTCCAATTTGCACCTGTTGCCCCTTGTCCTATCGCTTAGTGAGGCCGAGAAGAGCCTGGCTCCAAAAAGATCTTAAAGGTCTTTTCCAATCTAAACTATTCTATGACTCTATCCAATACTGTCTGTCTTATCAAACTGCAGGTTTAGCTGCTGATAGCCTCTGAAATCCCTTTTTCCTCTACCTACTTTATCTTGCCCTTTGCAGTTGGATAAAGACTACTAAAACCAGCTATAAAGATGGCGGGCAGATGTAGAACTCATATTTCATTGTCCTAGAATAAATATCTTGCTCAGAGCCACCAGAGCTTTTCTTTTCCATTTATACAGTCATGGGCATTATCAGACACAATACTTGGCGTTGTTCCATTGGCTTTAACCAAAAGACCAATCTGGTTAAATATCTTCATAATCCACAAGGCCAAATGAATTTGTTCCTGGCCTGGTGGTAGAAGATGATGAAAGGGTTCTTCATGACTGCACACATAATCCTTGCTGGTTTGCATTAAAAATCTTTGATGTTGATTTTCCTTGATCTTTCCCCAAGTTCAGTCCAGCTCAGAGAAATTTGCCATGTCTGTAACCCACCTTCTAAGGCAACCCCAAATACTGTGTTCGGTAAGTTAGAAAACTTACACACAGCAGATTTGTGAAGCTGTATTATTTCAAAGTCTCTTGCTTGGCTTTCTAATGTCTAAATCAGCCAGTCACTTTCTTTCAACAGGTGGAAGGAAAGAAGGTCAAGTGAAGTGATATTAACAAGTCACCTGAGACAAAGACTTCTTTGGCTGATAAGCCTTAACCAACTTCGGCTTGCTTACGTCTAACAACCCTGTAGATTAAGTCAGAATGAGCCTGCTTAACTCTTAAATGAAAGACTTCTGAGAAGAATTATGCTGAGTTTTATGAACTATCTTGGCGTTTGTGTAGCACACATTAAAATATATTAAGAAACTAGAGCACACTTTTCACAAGGGCTGAAGAGGTGCTTCAAAGCCCTGGCTAGTTTGCTAATGTGGTGACTTCTGTCTCCTTCAATTTCTCACATAGTTTGATCTCGATACAACATTCTGCTTCACTTCCTGCTCTGGAGTACGATGAGCGTTTAACTCTGCTGTACAAGAGCTGCTGCTTCCCACACTGAGGGTAGCTGCATAATCCTTATGGATAATATACTTCAGGATGGAATGCAGCTGCCTTCACAGGACCACATATCTGCCTATCCTCATCCACGTCCAAGACACCCAAGACATGGAACAACGTGGTCTGAAAGAAAATAAGAGTGCTCTGGTGGAAAAGTTGCAAAGGTTCATGGCTAATCCTTGTTTCACTCCCAAGAGCTGCTCATTTTGCTTGTGTGGATGCCTTGTAGAAACTCTGCTCTTGTGTGAGATATGGGCCCCTGCCAGCAGGGATTTGCTTCTGGAATTTCTGTATTTCCCCCCATTCCAAATACCACCATAATCTCCTTGAGACACCCACCTCGTGAGAGAAATTTTCACTGGAAGGTGATCCGGTAAGGAAGACAGCAGTCAGTAAGACCTCTCCCATGACGGTCACCAAGGCAGGTGGATCAGCTCATTCATGTGCCTGAAGAAGACCACGTGACAATAACAATAACAATAATAATAATTAAAATAATAATAATAGTAATATCCACTGGCTACTATAGTCTGTGACAGGAGACAGAAACGTTACACAAAGGCCTCAAGGCCATCAGGGATTTAGTCAGCTCTACCACAACAGGCTGAGCAGGAAGGAGGGATAAAGAGCTCAGTTTTCCCAGAAGGGATTTGTTACATACCTCTATCATTTCTTTCAAAGCTTTCTTTGCTCTACCTGGTGCAGGCACTGGACATCGGCCAGATGCCCTTTGTGCCCCTGGATGCGAATCAGCCAGGAGCTGGGGAAAGCCGAAACTGCAGTACAAGCAGAGCTGCCAATGCACCAAGCTGTGCCGCCAGTGTCAGCCCTGAGGACGAAGGTTATTCTTCTAGTATTTGATGCCAGCTGGCACAGACTCCCTCTTCTTCCTTCACACAAGTGTTGCCTGCTTCCCCCTCCCTCTCCACGGTATTTTGCCTTTGAAGTCACTTCATCAAGGAATTAATCTTCCACCTGCCAGGCCATGAATAGCCACCTTTTTGTGTGTCTGCAGCACGTTGCCAAAGAAAGGGAGCAGAAAGGAGCTGGTAAGCCTGGCAGAGGTAAATGGTACAAAGAATCACCAAGAAATCCTACCAATACTTTTAACCCTAAAGTAACACAAGGTATTTGCCTCTCCAAAGCCCAGTCCCACACAGGGTTTTCTTTAACCTGGTTAGATTTCAAAAAGGTCTCCAAGCCATAATCCTATGTGGTCAGATGCCTGCCGAGGAATTTTTCCCTAACTAAATCCATGGTGAGAGCAAATACCCAGGTTCCTGGCACTTAAAGGAACCTGAAAACATATTTCCTAGAAATAGGAATATGCCTGAACCAAGACCCCAGCTGTTTCAGGGGATGTCTTTCTCAGTCCTTCACATGGAAGCTGATCTATGGCTCCTAGACATCTCTGATCTTCTTCGGTGTTCAGACTAGTGGTTATTAGCTTGGCAGATCTGTTCCCATGAGGCTGAATTATTTCCTATAAAGCTGAACCATCTGCATACGAATTTTGAGGAATATCTGGATCATCTGGATATCTGATTGCCCTACAATCATGTAGAAGATATCTAAGAAACACGTTGGAGTCATAGGGCAGCCTAGCCCTTAGACCTTGACAAACTCAGAGCAGACTGAGTTAAAATCTAATGATATGGAGCAAATATTAAGACATGTGGGTCCAAGAAGTAGGAGTTAAATGAATACTTTTGATTTTTAAAGTGAGCATCCTAGAGAAAAGACTATTGATTTTTGTGCAAATAAGCTACCATGGCACCTAGCACAAAGAGTCTTTCATGGCTGCATATCCCAGGTAGGACAAGACATTTTCTTGTTACCTGGTCAAATGCCAAATTTCCTCCAACAGGTCAGATCAAGTGGCTGTATAAAACATTTCAAAGGTGAACTTGTCCAGAGGAAAGCAGGAGTAGGATGCTCAGCAATCCTAAGTCAGGCTTACTAAAGTAGATACATCAGGAATTTCAAGATCAAGCTGCTTTTGCCCTGGATGCACTGATGTCTTGACTCTTGCTCTCCCTTAGGTGTGAACAGCAAGCAGTGAGGTGTCTTTTAAAAGTCAGAAGGAGATTTCTAATCACAAAGCAACACTCTGGTGATTGGAACACTGGGCTGTGATGCAGGGAAACTAGCTCTTATTCAAACAGATAGTTTTGACTCTAAAAATCTGATAATGCTTTTATTTCCCATTATCTTTTATATCCCATTACCCTTTGCCTTCCTTATCCCTTGGGACAGCTGGAAGAAGGACCTTGTCTTCATGTACATGTGAACCGAGCAATTTTTGGGTGGAGTTTGTCTGATTTGTTGGTTTTGGGTTTTTGTTTGGTTTTTTGCTTTTTTTTCAGAACCCTATCAAGGTTCTTTTACTATGAGTCCTGACCCTCAGTACCCCTTTCCTTTGAGGGGGAAGGGAAGCTCAAAGCACCCCCAAGCAGGGGAGATAGTAGAGCATTAGAACCAAAATGTCAGATTGATTTTCTTTCCCCCTCTCTCTCCCACAACTCCTACGTGAAGCCAGGCTGCTTTACAGGAAACACTATCCTGGAAATCTGCCTCCCGTTCCATTTTACATTCCTGCAGCTCTAAATACAGCCAAACCAATTTCATTGTATTGTTGAAAAGGATCTAATTCTAACGCTGTTCCTCTGTGGTATAAACATAAAGACTTGTACCTCCACTTTTTTGTTTCTTTGTGACACAAATAAGAGGTCTTTCTAATGGTGTACTGGTGGTGCAAAATCTGGGTGGAGTAAAGGTTTGGAGCAAAGGTTTGAATCACATCTGTGTGTACTCCCCAGGCTTCAGACTGGAGGGGGGGCAGGAGCTGAGGGCTCATGTGGCAAGTTGAACTGAGAAGCAGGCTTTTATGGCTGAGTAATAAACTCATGAAAATTGGGGGGTTATTAACGAAAATGTTGACAGACCTTTAACTTTAGTGGTGCTACTGGGCACCGCTATATGTAAAAAAGAAACCTTTCTGCACTTAAAAAATTTATTAGCTGTAATTTTTTTTTTTATTTTTTTGCTTTCCACATATAGAATATGTGCTAGGGAAACAAGAGCACTTTATGCCTTGTGAAAACAGAGCTTCCCCCTCGCCCCGAGAATTTAAGGGTATTCTTTTTTAATACATGTTCTGCTTCTCAGGCTCTGGCATGTTCAAAAGTCCAACCCACTCCTGCAAAATTCAGTGGTATTTTTGTCTAATTTCAGTGCAGCCCTACAGCCAGTCTAGAAAGTCACTTGCTGACAAAAGCCACACACCGGAAGGAGTGGCTCAGATGGAAGGGGAGACCCTTCTTTCCTTCTCCTTGAAACACATCTTACTCCATCCCTCCCATCAGCTTGTGTGTTTTCCAAAATTAGATGAAATCCTGCCAGCAAAAATGGTGGAGATCGACTGACTTTTACCCAGTTATGAACCAAGAAGTTTGCCTCGGGGTGTCAGAAACAAGCTGTTCCTCAAGACTGACTCCCTGGTCTTTCCTGTTGCTTTTGCAAACCCTCCTCTACTTCCATGGCTCTCCCAGTGGCCTGTGACTCTTGCCAGTGGCTGGAGCAGAGACCAAACCACTTGCTCCTGCCTCAGTAGGTAACACCACTCTCTCCAACAGCTTCCTCCTACAAACACGTCTACTTTGTTAATGGCTCTGGAGTAGGAAGTTCCCCAAGTGAATTTCCTTCATCTTTTGGAAAAAGACATCCTCCTCTCCTCACTGCCCCCTCAAACCCTCAGAAGCTGACAGCACTTGCCAGCCAGCAGTGACAATGATGTTCTCTTTGTGAGGAAGGAAGAAAGCACATGAAGATGTTCCTGCACGCTAGCTCCCCAGCAGCTTCTTGGCCACTCTTGATTGTAGCCAGCAAATGATAATGCCTGGGAAAACCAGTGCCACCCTTCTGGAACCTCTCCTCCTGCACAAACCAGGCTGAACTTTTCTCTCCTTCCCTGGCTGTGACCATGGAGGGGCTGAGAGATGCACAGCAGCCTCTCCAATGTTGGGAAAGCCAACTTTGTCTCTGACCAGTGGTAACAAGCACCACAGGAGAGGAGAATAGCTCCCCATGCTATGAACAGAACCCCATGCACCATATTTTACCACTGCTCACCAAGAAATCTTTTGAATTGCAGGCAGGAGCCCACAGCACAGCCAGGAAGTCATCACCAGCTTGGTCAGAGCAATGTCTTGCTTCAGACTCCAAGAAGAGTCTGAAACACAACAAGGCACATGCCTCAAGTCTCACAGGCTTGATCAGGTCACTGTATGGAACAAATCAGCCTGAAGTAACACAGACCACATTGAAGATCTGCAAGTCATTACCCATAATGATTATTCAGAAAGGGAGCTGGCAGGAAAACCATCTTCCCTCTCCTCCAGTCTAAATCTCCTCCCCTCCCTTTTTTTTTTTCACTCCCTGGTACTTTCAAGCAACAAAGAGTACCTCAGAATTGTTTCCCTCTTGTTGTGAGTCATCAGAAATCAGCTCAGGAGCAAGGCACGGTGGAGCCACAAGGAAACACTAGCAGGAGGCAGGGAGAAGAGAAAGCTGGTCCCATTCAGCTTCCTCATGGAAATATGCACCTGGTTGAAATGGGAAAACATGGAGGCAAACACATGGGGAGACAAGAACTGTGAAGTCATCTTCATTCTGCCTTGATGACACAACCAGGAGGGAGGGTGAGCACTCCCAAGAGTAAAAACATTTCCCTTCACCCAAGAAAGCAATGGATGGTGTAATGTCCAAGGTCTTGCAATTACCTTCTGGCCTGAAAAGATCTTAGACCCCTACCCCTCCTTTCCTCAGGTGGGAAGTATTCACTTGTACACACACACACACACACCCCCCCCCATCATTCCTCGCATTTGCAATAGCAAATATATTCCTTTACCATTGAGGTAGGAATGTGGATGGATGCATTTGGAAACCTTTACTTTTCCTATTTTAGTGCCGTATACACAAAGACATGCAAGAATAAAAGCAGCACAGAGCTTGGGGGAGCAGAAACTCTAGCTGGTGGTGATGCAGAGTACAGAAAAGCCTGCAGAAATATTTGACTGAGAGAATGAAGAACTCTTCTCTGGGGCTTGTTAGAACTGTAACTGTCTAATTTGGAAGAGCAGGATAGGATGAATATTTTATGAGGGTTTTTCCACAGGGCTGTTAACATTTAGCAAACAAAAGACATCCGTGATTCATTTTCCTTCTCACAGGGGGCAAACGAGTTAACAGATGTAACAAGGGAATTAAAAAGGGATGCTCCCAGCCCTGAGAACAGCTGTTGCCTTTAACAGGTACTTGGAAAACAGGGAGCACTGAGGTTTGTGCAGCACCTATATGAGGAGGTAGGTCTCAGGTAGAGCTTGCAAGCTGATTCAAAGTTGTTTTCTGCTCCAGGGTTCTTGGATAAGTGCTGCTTGTCTCAGTCCTAGGACTTAGATGTCTAAACACCTTTGACAATCTATGGCTGTGCTCCCTTTCTCTAAAAAGGTGAAGGAAATCTGCCATCCATCTCCCGATCTAGTTAAGACAGCAATTCATGGGCTGTGGTCAGCACGGCTCAGCTAGTCATGACCTGACTCCAGGTACTTCCCCATGTGCTCATCCTGCAGAGGAGGCATGAAAATGTGTTTCAGGGAGGGCCCTGACCACAGCAAGAGAGGGAGCAGTGCTCTGTCCACAACAATGTCTCTGCAGGGTTGTGGGGCGGGGGACTAGCACCAGTGAGGATGCAAAGAGGAACCGCCTCTCCCATCTCCTGTTGTGGTAAATTGACCCCTCTGCAGCACATCCCGTCACCCCTGTGGTAGGTCAGTTAGGCAAAGAAATGCCTCCTTTCCACAGGGAGGTGTGCAGCTCCACAGCGGGCAGCCTTGGGCACCTTGCCTCATCCTGCTGACTCCACCAGCCTATGTAGGTGTCCTTAAATTAGCCCAAACCTTTGAATAGGTTGGTCCACCCTGGGCCTGTGCCTGCTGCATTGTTAATGAGTGACTGAGCATGGCGTGCTCTGTCTCGCTCCTGGCTGCTCAGCTGACTTGCACAGTGCCTGCAAACAGCCTGCTTAAGCATAGGTTTTTTTTGGTAATGTATGCTCCAGAGGATGCTCTCCACCATCCTCTGTTGCAGATGATTGTCCAGCTTCAGTTTACAATGCATGGATTACAAAAAGTCCAGCTAGACATACTGCTAGAGATTGGGGTTTTTACATACATGCGAGTACCATCCTCCCCTCCCCTACCCACACTTCTTAGGTAGACACATAGGTGAGCGACACATAGATGTGCATATAATACAACACAGTGCCTTAAAAGTAATACTAACACTGCAGGTCAGGCACATTGCCAGCTCTGTCACTGGACTGGTGATGACCATTTCAAGCCCTGCCTTTGCTAAGCCATGTCATGCAAGGTCCATCTCCAGGAGAATGTGACCATTGCTGTAGCACCCATTTGCAAAACCAAATAGGAGCCAGATGCACTAAAGAGCTCTAAAAGTCTGAATGTAGGGTTTTTTTTTCCTAATCCTTCCTCCACATTTTGTCTCCTTGTTCAGAAGTTCACGTCTAGCAAGAGCTGCAAAACCTGTTCTTGCAGTCTTCTCTAGAGAACCACATCAAAGATGAACAGCTAGATGATCACCAGATATACTGGTGTAACCCTAATCCTTTTCAGTCTCTAGGCTTCCCCTCCCTCCCACTAAACCTGACCACAGCTTTCTGCTGTGGGGCCAATACTGCTTAGCCGTATTTTAATCCTATTTTGGAAATCTATTACTACTGGTTTTAAAACATACGTTGGGGACTAAACACAGATCACAGGCAGGATGGAGCTTTTTGAATTTGTAGCAGGAGACAGACATGATGCAGAGTCCAGGACTAAAGCAAGGCAAGTCCCTCTTTTGATTGCACTCTCTGTCCCTGGAGTGCACTTCATATTTCAGTAGGGCTCACACACCTGTCTGTGCTGGCCTCTGCTTTGTTTTTCTCCTGGAGAAAGTAGAATATTCAGGCTCAATCCCTGTTCTGACATGATTCTCTGCAGGGATTTTCTGCAGGCACCTCTTTTCTGATGTTGGAGGTCCAAGGCTGGGCTCCTTCCATGCCTGAGGGCCTAAAATCATGGCAGAAGTGTCATCATATAATGTCATAACTTATGACCAATCTCCCTGGTGCCTGTAGCTGAAAGCCATGATAACGCCAGCTTGCCAGCTAACTGTCCCAAACTTGCTTGGAGCTGTTACTTATTCAGAAAGCAAAATTATCCTGGACTTCTCACCTACAACCACCTCCTCACAGCACTTTCTGTGTCCAGCCTGGACAGAAAACTCAGCCCAGAAACAGATTTTAGTTATGTTCTGGAGTATGGTGGGGCCCACGTAATCCTTTACACTGGTCCTAACCATGCTTCTATCTATGTGTGACCCCCTCTACCTCCTCACAACTTTAGGAAACCAAAAACACGCAGGAAAGTTTTCTTGGCTCCTTTCTGAGGGAATCTAATATGACCTGGACCAGGGTAGAAGAGGATATGCAGGCAAAGAACTACCAGAAGTCATGCTGATGGTGATCTGCTCACAGAAAGCACAGATGAAGAGCACGCCACATCTCAGCCAGCTGGCTGACACACACTCCTACGTAAAATATAGAAGTAGCCTCCAAGCCTTTGTGCTTGGATTGCACTGGTGGAAGGCACGCAGCCTGCTTCTACATCCTGTGAATGTAAAACATGGGAAAACACCATGAGCCTCAGAGTCAGACTCTGAAATATTTATTAGGCTAGTTATTGAGGGGCAAAGGAGAAGAGGACCTGATACACACCATAAAAATGCACAAAGAAAGTCTCTGGGCAGTTGATTAATTTTGTGGCTTTGAACCAAATACAGATCTCTCTGTTTCTCAACTGACCCATCTGTGAAGGGGGAATAAAAATGCTGAGTTAAATCTGACAACTTTATTTAGCGTTTGTCCTAATATTTGCACTGATATTTGTACTGATAGGAGAATGTATTACTACATACTAATTGTCAGGAAGCTGGATGGCATATGTTGGAATAAATTAGGAGCCTTAGAAAGGAGGGTTTCAACAAGACCTAACACAAAAGGCTAAATGTACAAAAGCAATGTACTGAAGACAAAGGTGAGTGGGTCTGTTTGGGCTGGAATGCATTCCGCCTTTTCCCAGAGATATACCAAGAATGAAATTGTTACCATATTTTAGCTTCTGTTCCAACCCTTTTCATAGGGTGATGCCCTCTTATTATTTGGCCTTGAAACATCATCATTATTGAAAACATTATTGAGTGACACTCATGAAAATAAGAGAGCATCAAGATTTGTTGGAGTGTTGAGCGCTTCTTCCTAAAGCCAGTTCTGCTGAAGCAACTCCTGACTCACAAAACGTAACACACCCCAGTGGTAACTCACCCTCAGCTCCACGTTTCCCTGTCATGATTTACCACTCTCCCTAGTATTCTGTGGTTGAGTTTTCAAGGCAACTGATGCATAAACAGCTTCTTCAGCCCTGAACTTCCCTGGAGTACAGTCTGCTGTTTACTTAGATATACAAAGAGATACAGATATATATGTGTTTATATATGTGTATATGTGCAAGTAAAAATATGTATATGTGCAGCATGTACTTTTCCAAAGCTCTCAAACGTTAGTTAATTAACTGTATGGCACAATTAATTAATTAATTGTTTGGAAATTCCAGTAGCATTAGATGAATGATTCCAGCAGGAACTTTTCCAGACAGACAATTTCAGAAACTTCTCTCCGTGGCTTTGTCATTCTGGGAAACAGGGGTTGGTTGGTGGTTTTTTTTTTTTCAAAAAACTTTTACAGAACAGATGGCTCATATGAAATACTTGAAATTCCACCAAATCAGAGCTGATAAAAACAGATAGCTTCACTGAACCTGGTGGGTGCTAGGTAATTTACAGGGAAAATAAATTGTGTGAGGCTGACACTGCCAGTGCTTATTGCTTCAGATTTTTGCTGTGTCCCTTTCTTGTATGATTTGCTTTTTAATTAAGCTTAGGTATTTGCACTATACTGCACTGTACTGGATACAAGGTAGAGCGTATGAGTTTTTCTACTTCATCACACTAACACAAGCCTCACTGACCATCACAAGCTTCCCTATCCATTCCGTAATCGAACAGCACAAGGTGACACTCACTGCGAGCAGTTTTGTAGAAGGGGATGCCCTACCAGTTCCTGTGACTGAAAAAGGCAGCAGACCATGGCATATTCTTCTGAAACTAGGACTGTGCAGGATTTAAGGGAGAAGAAGGGAGGAATTTTCTTTAAGGAGCTTCTTTTTGAGGGAAAAAGAAAAAGCAGGTCTGGGTCAACACTGACATTTTATTGACTTTCTCTTAACTAACATTTTTCTCAGAGATTTTAACAGTCTAGCCTCCACATTTTCAGTATGAAATGAACTTTTAGACCTTCTGAAAGCCAAAATGAAGGGAAAATGTTCCCATTTCTTTCAAAACAACAATTTCAAACTGTCTAAAAATCTACAATTTATGAAGAGAAAGAAAAAAAAAGAGAGACAAAAAAAGAAAATAACTTTAGTTTCTATGTTAAACTCCTATGAAGCTGTGGGATTTTCTTTTTATTTTGAATTCCAAATTTGAAATGAACTTAAAAGTCATGTTCTTCTCATACTCCCCTTCTTGTATTCAGTTCATTCACCCATGCTGGACTGGTATCAACAATAAGAACAGCTATATCGTAGGTGGAGAATCAATGGGATTAGCTTTTCCTTTGGTGGAGTTCAAGAAGTAGTTCTGCTTTTAGGGACCATTTGTTACTTAGAAACATCCCACAAAGACACCAAGCAGCCAACAAGCAGCAAACTGTCCTAGACTGGGAAATCAGTGTCAGAGCAGTGACACTTTTTGCCTGAATTACACGTGTTAACATATGATCTTTGATATAGTAAATGTAAATCTCATCAATAGGGGGTACCTTTATACCCGTAGGTATGAACACTTGTAGGCACCTACATATAGACTTTAAATGTCAATGTCCAAACATGCAAACTGGTCTCTCCGAAGAGGAAAATTCAGAATGACAACCAAGGGTTTGTTGATGGCTCTTTCTCTAGGCAATCTTTTATGCTACAGATTGTAATACATATTACATGTGTGAATTTCCTCTCCTTTTGTACCTGCATTGGTCTCCATGGGCCTCCTTCCAGAGTTCCTCCACTAAGTCCTGTTTACTCCTATACTGTAGATGGAGTTCTGAAGGACAGAGAAAACATCCTCACAAAGGAGGAAGCTGACCCTGTCACCCAGCTGTCACCTAGTAACTTCTGAGTAACCTGGAGGTGAGTTCTATTTGGAAAAGGATACCCATTTAGGTAAATCCCTTCTAAATGGATTCAGTATGGAAATGTTCTGATCTGCCTGATTGCTAAGGGAATTAATGAAGAAATGGGCAGAGGCAGGTTCTGCAATTGTGCCATGCTGCAGGAACATAACATTTCATTCTGCTCTGAAAAATAAAATAAATGGGATAGTCAGGGATCTTTCCTAGCCAGGATTTTACCCAACAAAATGTTTCCAAATGGAAAACAAGCACATCCACTGGGTAGCAGTAGGTATCATGGAGGTTTCCACTGCCAGTCCCTTGCCAAAACCACATGAAATGACCTTTTCCTCAGTAGATGGTGGCACGTGGGCAATCTTCAGAGACTTCGAATTGCATGAAATATGCCAGAATTCCATTTTCCCCCCAGCAGAGCAGGAAGGAAGGTACTAGATGGGTAAAGGGCTTCACAAATGCTTCTCGAAGGTCTCAAGACATCTTCAGGAAAGCAGAGCTGGTTTTTTGCCAGTTTACCAGGGATGAGGATTAGAAATAACTAGGTCGGGCAATTTTGTTGTTGCCAAAGAGCCTGGTCAGAGGAGCTGGGAAATGCACCAATTTAATGATAGATCTAGGGGCTGCCAGAGGGTAAGTACAGAAAACATGAATACTGTTCAAGGCCTCCTCTTTACAGGAGACTTGAGCTAGCAAAAACAGCTGCCAAGGTTCTGACTGAGCAGATGAGTCTGCCGCTGGGCACATATGTTGAGTGAAGGCTGTTGGGACACTTGACACAAAATTCCATGATTTGTGTTTTCTTGCTGGGTCATCTAGCCGAACCACTAAAGGTGAGCATTGTCCTTGTATTATTAAGATGTCTGCCAGTTGCAGAAGGATCTGTAAAAAACTGTAGTTCTCCTCCTTGACTTCCAACCTTAATGATTCTATTCTAGTCTAGTCTAGTCTAGTCTAGTCTGGTCTAGTCTAGTCTAGTCTAGTCTATTCTATTCATGGACTTTGACTACAGAGAAGTTCTTCAATGGTTCTGCAGGAGGACACCTAACTTCTTCTGGATCATGTGTATATGGTTGGGTCCACTTTCCTTGTAGTCCTTTCTTAGGGAGTGACCCTCAATGAATTCCAGATGAATACACTGCTTTGTTTTGTTTTGTTTTGTTTTGTTTTGTTTTGTCCAAATGGTCTCCACTGGGGCTTGAAAGACAAGCTGATAGATTTTTCTCGTATTATCAACGTCTGGAATGTATCTCTCTCATTGTTTCAGCTCTCCTCCTTCATATTCAGCAGTGAAACGTGTAAACTGCACATTCTTTTAAAACTGTTTTAACCCTTTGACATCAGAGAAAAAGGAAAGAATGCTCCACTCTCTCCTGCTTTAGTGACTTATTATTTTTGGTATTAATTACTCCTGTGTTAGGCTCCATACAGAGACATAGCAGCTTGCAGCCTTTGCCTTTTATAGGCATTTCCAGTTGAAGTGTAGGAAACAGGAATTTAGAGCAGTGCAGGTTGAAGAATTGAAGCCTCAAGACCTTGGACATTGCTCTCCTGACTGCAAAGCTAAGAAGCAGTAGGTTCCATCCATGTCCGAAAAGCAATTTAGAAAAATAAAGGACTGAACTTTTCTGTACCAATATTTGTTTCAGAGAGGAAGCCTTCAGCTATTACATACCTGATCCAGACATTTCTGTTTGATGTCTGATGTTTAATGGCCTGAACCCTGGCCTATGGGTCTGAGAGTTTGATGCTTTAAGTATCTGCATTTTTTGTTGTCTTCACTTGGGTATGTAGGTGCCTCTCACTTCTCAAAACCAAATTCTTAATGGTTTCTTTCAGTGAGTTTCTGTAAGAAAAGGAATTTAATTCAGAGCTCGTTAGTCCAGCCTGGAGACATTTGGTCATCTGGGTCTTAAGCTTGGGACTTTCTCCTCTAAACACATGCATCTGTCTATGCTCACACTAGGATGAATAACCATGCTTCCCAGAACTGGACTTGCCTCTGCTAGTTCCAACCAAAAAGGGGAATGAAAGACCTGGCTTTTTAAAATGTAATTAATACTAATGGAAAATAAATAGATGCATATGTTCCCTGTGGCCCATGATGGCCTTTTCTGAGAACGCTTGTTCATACTTAACTGCAACAAGCAGTGGGTAGTTTTCCAATGAGCAATTACCTCAGACTGGACGTTGGGAAGGAAAGAAGAGGAGCCAGATGTCCTGAGCAGAGGGTTAAGCACCAACAAGATCAGAGCCCGTCATCAGTAAAGCTCATAATACAAGAGTCCTCTCAGCACAGTCCCAAACATCCCAGGCCCTGCCCAATCACCTGCATCTTAATTCAAAAGTCTGCATGGAGCCAGCTCTACCTCTGCCATGCATCTGAGCTGAACTGGAACTGGGCCACCAGCAGGGTCTGGTTTTGGTTAACCTTCTCATTCATGTAGCGTCAACCAGCTTAATTTTTTTATTATTGCTGTGAGAGAGAAAAATTAAAGAAGGAGTTGCCTGGCATGGTGCGTCCTGCAGCTGTTTCATCTGAATTTCAGAGAGCAAGAGCGGAAGTACAGAGAGACTTGGCTAAAATGGAAAATGTTATGGGGGGATCGGGTACGTAAAACACAGCTGCTACTGGGCAAGGGTCTGACTCCTGGGCCAGAAATCTGGATTGCAATACCATCTCAGAAGCTTGGAAATAACATCTGTATTGATTGACATTTGTCCTTTTTCTTTTAGCCAAACCCTGTTTCCAGCTGTTTGGATGTTTTGACAGAGCCTGAAATTCAGCTTTTCTTTCTATCCTCTCTTTCCCCCCCCATTTTCAGTCTACTTTCTTCTTGACAGAAGCAAAACCCACCAACAATCCAACAAGATCACAGCCTCTTGCCCTTGATCCTCTTGTACTGAGGTCTTGCACATGGGAGCAAAAAACCTCTGTTCTACATGCTCTTGAAAAGGACCAACTCTCCTTTAGGTCACCTTGGGTTTGTTGCCTCACTGTAAGGAGTTGAATGTCTAAAACCACTGTAAAATGAGGGTAATTTTTGTGTCTTCTGGTTTATGCCAATACCCATCTAGCTTGTAGCAGCCATTTGTGCCCACTACACAAAGCACTTTTGCAAGAAAGCCTGATGCAGCTCCTCAGAAGACTCTTCGTAATGTTGAATGAGCTGGCCATAGAGCCCAGTCTTGATGAGTGATGTAATCTTTCACCTCCAAGTTCAACCTGGAAAATTGCTTTCAGGGCTATTACTTTGGCATCTTTTATGTGCTTGAAATTCCAGAATGATGAAAATAAGGAAAAGAAATAAACAGATATATATGTTAAAAGAAAAAAAAGGAAAAGGACAGAAAAAGAGAGGAAAAAATTAACAAAAAAGCAACATTATGATTCTTGCATTGAGTCTTGTTTCACAAGTAATTGCGAGAAACAAAAAAAGGGCCAGTTTCCCAGGTGAATGCTGCAGAAATGTACATGGCCTTTATTAGTTTCCCAGAGGTTTAAACAGAGCTTGACATTTCATATTTCACTGAACATTACACTCATACAATGGGTTGGGTAGTATATTTTTGAGCCAAAAGTTCTCAAACAAGGGCGTCTAACTCTCTGAAGCCAAATCCCTGTTTGGGCACCTAAAATTTCTGAACACCCACAGCTTTTTCTGATTTTGATTAGACTTGTTTGTGCTCAGCACTTCTGAAAAGTCCCTCTGATTTTATTTAGTGCAGGGATGTCTACACTTCAAAGAAAAAAAAAAATGGAGAGAGGAAGAAAATGGAAAATAAGCAGTATTCTTAACTTGAGATGACTTATAACAGAGGTTCAAATTCAACTCCTTTACTGGCCTAACCCAAACCATTTTGAATGGTTTTGGCTCCACTAGTGCTCTAAATGATGTTGACTAACTTAGGTTAGCTATTCCAAATTAAGAAAATTTCTAAAGCATTTTTAGCATAGATTTACTCTGTTGATTCCTGTATGTTACCTTAAGGACCACAGCTGGAACATTTTGCTCCAGGACCTTACTCATTGCATTCCAAGCAGAAATATGACCAAGAATTGGGAACACTGTTCTCTCAAATAATTTCTCCTGCCAGTACTGAAGACCAATTCCCAGCACAATCTGCATACAGGTAGCAGGCAGAACCAGAAACTGCTTATAGAAGGGCTCATGCTCTGCCTTTTGGCACCTACATGAAGAGCAACAGACAACAAAATTGACTTGGTGTAGGCCCGAGGGTTATATCTATCTTCCTCTAAGGAAGAGAGGCCAGATCAAGATAAGAAAAACAGCAGGAAGTTACCCAGTGCCCAGCAAGGGGTGTCCCAAGGAACAAAGCTGCTGGGACAGGTCATTATGGAACATGGGTGTGGTAAAAGATCCTTACTCCTTCCAATTTCTATGTCTCAGTTTCTCATATCTCCTGACATTTTCATTCAACCCCTAGTCTTCCTTTGGGCAAATTTCCATTGGTTTTGCCAGAGGAAGTACTGAGTAACAGCTGAGTCAGGTTCTGAAGACTTGAATGTGTGATCTTATACACAACGCACTGCAGAAATATGCTTCCTTGAGCTATGGGTTTGGGAGCAAGGGAAAGGAAAACCCCAGCTGCAGGTGCACCCCCTTCCCCCCAAAACCAAAGTACTGAAGAACTTTTTAATCTCTCATAATATTTAGTTTAATTCTTTTCAAGGGGGAGGGGGAAATCTGAGCGTCAGATTATGTAACTTTAAAAAATGTGTTTCTACTTAAAGGCTAATCAACATCTCCCACATCAGACAGTAAACGTGGTGCTGTTGAGCAGGATTACTCCTGATCTCTGCTTTGTCTCAGCTGTGGATTAAAAAGTGTAATGTTATCCCATTTAATATTTTAACCGTATGGGCTGCAATTTCATGGGCAATTATATGACAAGGGAAGTGCTCAGCAAGCCAGTCACAACCCAAAAGATCGTTATTTCCCTAAAAGCTACACTGAAGTCTTTGCCAATGGTAATAGGGATCTGTCTCATCACCTTTCTCTTCCACAAACCTCTTTTTAAATTATTATTTCTTTACACCCTTCCTAAGCCACTCTTATGCCCAGCTGTGCAGGGAAGACTAGAGCCAGGACTTGTACCTGCAGAGTGGGTGCTGTGCACCAGCTGCACAGAGCTGCACATACAAAGCCATTCTCAGCACATCAAGGCGACAACTACAACCCACCCCACAGCCATAGCCAATTCTCTCAGTTTGAATCAGCTGGTGGATTGTGCTTTTTCCTGTCTGGTACATCTTGCATTCACACAGCAGTGAGGATGAACACTGAGGAAATACTAGGATGAATGTTTAGCTGTGTGTCAAGAAACTGTCTTGTACAGAGTGTATTCTCTTCTCATGTGTTCTCTTCTCAGTCTCGTTAAGTGATAGGACAAGGGGCAACGGGTCCAAGCTGGAGCATAGGAGGTTCCGTCTCTCTGGAGACATTCAAAACCCAACCGGACACATTCCTGTGTGATGTGCTCTAGGTGGTCCTGCCTTGGCAGGGGGGGTTGGACTAGATGATCTTTCGAGGTCCCTTCCAATCTCTACAATTCTGTGATTCTGTGATTCTGTATGGATGGGTTCTCTCAGCCTCTTGCGTGGAATGGGATGGAATGAGATGAGATGGGATGGAATAAAATAGAACAGAACTCAGTTGGAAAGGACCTGCAACAATCATCTAGTCCAACTGCCCGACCTATTCAGGGCAATGACCAATACTGAGTCAGTGTAGTTCCTAGTCCAATCCTAGAAGAAAGCCACTCTGTCCCGTGACGAACTTACTTTCAGCCTCAAATTGAACCTTCTATTTCTCTATCAGTGGCCTGCTCTGAGTTTGGAAATAAGTTCATATATATGTGAAATTGAAGACAAGAAGTTTTTGAAGTTTGTTCTGGCACCTGCAAACACCTAAAAAAATGCAGATAAATTAGCATGTATGCTGGCTGAGTGTTTAAGTTCCTGGTGATTCACTGTGATCAAGGCCAGGAAAACTGAGTTGTACTGAAAAAAGGGGAAAGATACAATGATGCTGAGTGAAAAAAATTTCACATGTAACAAAGCTGAAAGCTGATCAAGTCCTGGACATGTTTGTCCAAGATGGCTGTTTCGTAATGTCCTGTTGTTTTAGAGATTTGATTGGATTCCTCTGTATTTTTTAATGTTACCAAATAAAAGTAAATACTATTGCATAAAGTATAAACCATGGCACGGTATATTTGAGCTCATGAGTTCCACATGGCTATAGGAATCTTTTTCGTTTGCTATAAAACACTAACAGTCTACAGATTATCTTTGTTTCCCTATTCTTTTGGGTTGTGGGGTTTTTTTTTTGTTTCTGGGTGCAATGTACATAATTTCACATTTGGATGGATTTTAAAACAAAAGTTTTAAATACACCATGAATGTAGTTTATGTGACTTCCGCTCCTAATGAATGTATGCTTAAGCAAATGTACATTATCCTCATTTGTAATTTGGAAACAGATTAAGTACTGGTGACATGAAAAATATCATCATGTACTTTTATTGAGTAGGAGAAACTGATTTTCTCTACATGGAACAATCAGAGAAAATGTGAGAGTTTCTAAAGACACAGGAAAGATGGTGGCATTTTAATGCACAACAGGATATTGCTCAAGTTTCTGCACAGCACGTGTTCCTGCTGAGTGAGGCGTGGGGACTTTCACACCATATTCTCCACATCTCCACATCTCTCTGGCACAATTTTGGAGATGGGTGACCTGTTCTCTCGTACATGGCTGTAAGTAGTCCAATGGTTACTGCCCAGAGCAGTCCAAAATCCTTGTCTTCTCACCAAAAGGACCAAAGTGCTAAGAGGGAAAGACTGTCCAGCAAAAACAGAAGTCAACAGTACAAAGAGGACCTACCATGTACAGCTGGGCAGTTATTTTTCTGATGCTCACAGAAAACTGAAGTCAAGGAAGGGAAACACGTTTCCTGTCATTAAGTTAGAATTAGGACTTTCTATCTATGTCCCAGGCTATTGGAGAACATTTCATGCACTTTTAGAGACTTTTTAACTACACAGATGCTTTTGCAAAGGAGAATTTCCAAGACCAGCCAACTCTATCCAGTGTTACTAGGAAAGGGAGGTGGTATCACAAATCAGAATCACTGTTAACGTCATTTATACCAGAACACAGGCTTCAGGCATGTGGCTGTAGGGAGGTGCTGAAGCCTTTGCTGGAGTAGCTAAGTACCCTGTGAGCTGAAAATTGTACCAGCATCCAATCTTCCCATCTCCAAGTTCTTGGCAACATGGGATCCATGGAAATTAATGGATAATTATGAGGAACTCACCACAAAAGGCTGTCTTGCGAGAGCAGGCAGAATATGCTGATCTTAATTTGTGTAGATTTGCCTGGTGAGTCCCACATAGATAGGTCTCACTCTGAACTGATGGCAATGCGGCTTGTATACCTTTCTAGAACAGGCAGAAGTTATAGGTAAAATTCAGAAATCACTGCACACTACAAGAGAGTTTAAAGAAGAAAGAAAAAAATGGAGGTGGAGAGAGCCATGATAAATTGTCTTTCAGTATGTGGCAAGTTATTGAAGAGGTTGATCGTGACTCTTTTACTATAGCAACTGATGAAGAAAGAAGAGGTGAAAAAATATCAATTTACAGCAAAAAAAAATTGGGGTGGAAATTAAGAAGAACATAACTGTAATGGGAACAAGCATTTTAGGAGTACATATACTCTCTTTTTGCTGAAGCCTTTTGAGGTTGACTGCTGTCTATACAATATGTTCTGCACATACATCTGCCTCATTGGAAGGTGGTAAAATAGCGTTTCTCTTGAGACCCCTTCCTGTTAGACAACACTGCAATCTCTGGTATTTTTCAGAAAATAAA
The DNA here is from genome assembly GCA_013399095.1 of Psophia crepitans. Lineage (NCBI taxonomy): Eukaryota > Metazoa > Chordata > Aves > Gruiformes > Psophiidae > Psophia > Psophia crepitans. Next base: position 478,483 of record VWZZ01005992.1, on the reverse strand, counting down.
TAATTATCTGAGACCAGGTGGGTATCTAAACTGAGGTCTTGATTTCACCAAAAAAATACCAGAAAGAAAGAAGTAATTGTGAAGATGAAGTCCAGAACAAAACCTCCCAGGAGTTTAGATTAATTCAGATATGGGACTTTGATTCCACAAGTATTTTGGCTGACTAGGAAATTAGGTCATTAACTATCATTATAATTTTAAAACTTGTTTATGGAAGCTCCCTAGGTGCTTTCCAGGGATTCAGCAACTCCTGCACACAGCTTAGAAGAGCTGACATGCTGGGATGCAGTCTTCTTAAAGTCTGGGGTGATCCAGCTCTGTGAATTTCACTATAACCACGTTGTGAGTAACAACAGTTGCAAAAAAAAAAAAAAAAAGGAAATTAAGAATTATTACAGCCTCCCCATCCAAGTAACAGAGTGGGAGAAGGAGCTAGGACTTGACTCCCCATTCTCCAGAAGCCCATGACATTCCAGCTTTTTGGAGAGTTGACTGAGAAGGAGGCAAAGCCATGCTAAGGCTCACCCACCAACAGATACATTTCAGCAAACATTAAAATCCAAAGGGAAGGGAAAGAACTCACACTGGGTATGAAAATCCCAGATGTGAGAGCAAGCCTTGGTGTCAGGTAGAATTTGCCTTACCTTTTACACACTTCCCATAATTGCTTTTACCACATTAGATAATTACCCAGTCCTTCTGTGTTTCAGCTAGTTGTGGGCAAGGCTGCCAAAAGCTTGGAGGTTATCTTTGCTTAAGCATCCAAGTATTAAAAGGCTTAGCCAAAGCTTATCTCAGATTCTGGAGGTTTCTACACTGGCCTCTCCATCACCTTCCTTTGCAGCACCCAAAACCTTTTCTCTCCTCAGTCAAAGGCGGCCACTGACTTCAAGGAAATCCAGATATATCCTATCCTTATATTATCCAGTTATTTTCAAAATGCTTGAAACACAGTAGCAGTACTATTGCTAGAGATAGGCTTTACCTCTTTGTCTGAGCCTTCTTCAAGATGTAGTTCCTGATTTTTGTTTTGATTTAAATGGATTACATAGCAGTGCCTCAGCAGCATTCGCATCTGTTTCTGAACTCTGCAAGAGTTCAAAGCTGCTCGTTTCTGCCTCATTCCTGAACACTTGTGCTCCTGCACCAGCCACTGAATCATATGGTCTTTAATTTTTACTGTCTCTATCTTCTCGATTAACTGATAAAACAGTCAAAATGGAGCTTTACCAAACTTCCTGGCTTAAAATCGTATTTCAGGTGTGAATGCACTAGGCACTTATCTTCAGCAATGAACAGTTTTGGAATGTTTCAAAAAGAAAAACGCAGCTGCCCGAGGATAGTGGGAGGTGAGCCAAAGTGAGCTGAGTTTAGGTGGGAAAGAGAATTTATCAGCAGGGTACCAGAACGAAGAGGCACGTCCAAATTTGTTTCTGGGCTTTTAGTCCTGCCATCCTTCCTGCTTGAAATCTGATATTATAAAGTCCAAAAAAGTTACAGATCTGAAATTCCTCCTATCGCTGCAAATATCTCCTGTTTTCAAACTGTTGCAGGTTCCACTTCTCAGTAATGCATTCCTCGTGTAGCAGCATGAATCCACAGAAATACTCAGAAATCAGGCTAGATTCCTTAAAGCATTCAAATAGTAGTAGTCTGAAATTACTAGAGAAGCAGTTAAAATACTTGTGAGGATGGGATTGTTTGTTGGGTTTCTTTTTTCTTCTCCCCCTCCACCCCCTGTCCCTGGACTACTTCTGTTTCATTTTCAATGTTATCTTAAGCTTTCAGATTCCCCTTCCCAACCGTCTTCTTGGAAAATGGACTGTCGTTTCTAAGTCATCTCCCCAATGATCAGTGGTTTAGAAATGTTTGTTTTTCAAATACCTTAATTGCATGGTCTACCCAGAAGTGATCAGCACCGAAAATTATATTTCAGAGCTAAACACAACCAGATGGAGAGAGAACAGCCAGCCATTTGAAAAAGCCTAAAAAACCTTTTTGAGCTCCCCATGTGGTTTGGTTGATCACTGGTTAATTTCATAATGATTTCTCTTGCAGATGGGTGAAAATAATCTGGGTTTATATTTATCTATCAGAAGAAAGAGCCAAGCTTTCAAAGACGATTCAGACATATCGGTATCAGACAGGCTGTGGAGCTGGTACAAATGTAGCTACTCCTGGCTTCAGGGAAATATAAAACCCTTTTCAGAGGCAGTTTTTCTTTGTAACACACTTATACTGGACTCTTGGTTTTCATTAACACTCGGTCATCCTGTTTGAAGACAGAGATTCCTTGCACCTTGCTTTTGCTCTCAGGTGGGTTGAATTACTTGCTTTTTTAATTCAGAGAGAAATGGAACAGCATACAGTGTCATAGGAGATATAAACTATACTGGAGAGACATTCCATGCTATCTACTGTATTCACATAGACTTTACAATGAAACATATACACTCTGTCCCGTGCCAGATTCACCTTCAGCAATCCTTTTACTGGCCCAGGTGAGTTTGTTCTTTCCTCTTGAAGCCTTTCTGAAAGACAATTTATACCCCACTTTACTCAAGTAGAGTTTTACCTCATTGTCACAGTTGCCTGTAAGGTCCTTGGACAATTCAACAAGAACAGGTGGATGAAGTGGTCCTACCATCACCCAAAATTGTCCATATTCTCTTGTGGTTGAGAGTAGGACACGTCTTCCAAAAGACAGTAGTGATGGCAGGAAATCATGTTGAAGATCTGATACCGGTTCCTTCTGCTCTGGACAGTCAGAGGTATTTGTTCATTCTCGTGTCTTAGCATGGTTGCTATCTGGGAAAAATATAAGCTTCAGGATCCAACATCTTAATCAGGAGTCCAAACAAAACTCACATGGTGGAAACACTCACATGAAGCAAGAGACAGTGAAGAAGGGCAACGCAGGAGTCGCTAGGATTAAAAATCCTTGCAGATTCTTGGAGAGGAGCTTCATCTGCAGTTGAGACCCTGTTCACCGGCAGAACAGATTATTTCCCTGCCCTGAAATTGGAGGAATCACTCAGTAAATACACCTCTTAAAGCTCCCTGGGCTGGACCTCAAAGGGGGCTTGTTGTCAGAAGCCTTCAAAACTATATCGTCTCCATAACTTGCTAGGACAAGCTAAAATGAATTAGGGACATTGAATTAAGAGGCCACAGAATTAAATGACAACTACAGAGTTGTTTAAAGGCAAATAATTGTATTAATTTCCTTTGCCTGTACAGAAAAAAAAACATGTCCAATAAGCACTGGAGGAGGAATGTTAGGCTTTACAGATTTACTTGGGAAAGGGATACAGAGAATTTTTTTAAAATATTCCCTTTTTTATTCAGCCTGGTAAGATATCTAGAAATGCACAGCATATGGTTCTGAGCATGTTTACACGGGTTTGATACCCCTAGAGCTTCACAACTGGTGTCAATGAGTCCTGGTGCAAGCAAGACCTAACTCAGACACTTGATTTTGCATGTGTTGCCTGAGAGAAGACAGGCACCTTGTACTTCAAAAAACCAAAAATAAATAAATCAACTACAAAGAAGTTGCCTCAAGCGGGAGCCCTCTTCAAGGATCACATTTAAAGGCACAAGTGAGCAACTGCAGGAATAAAATAGGCCCCCAAAACAGAAGTAATATGCCATAGGGTTTCTTACCAGAAAGTGTCCTTCATGAGTCTCCACAGCTGTTGGACAGATTCTGATACCCTCACTTCAAAAGGAGGTTCTTGCCTGACCAACAGCAGCCCAGTTACTGAGGGAAGAAAAGTCTGATATCTCTTCATGGAGATGCTTGACTGAGAAGTGGGTTTGAAGGAGATGCAAACAGGCAAGCTGAGGGACAGGGGAGGAGAGAGCTTAAAAAAACCCCCAAAACTCCTGTGAGACTCACTGATTTCGGTGGAAAGAACAGGCTATGGAGTAACTGGATAGGACTGGTCAGAGAAGGAAGTGGAAGGAAGCTTGCTGAGGCTGCTTGCCACAATCCTGCTTACAGGCAGAGGGGACAATTTTGCTCTTCACCGAAGGGTTAGAGGAACACAAGACAAATTAAGTACGCTTGACAGGAGATATCACCCACAAGATATGTATGATGGAAAAGAAGGCAAAGAATATCTTGACAAATCATAGATTTATTCAGCTTGAGATCTAAAGAAAGTACTACCATGCCTTCCTAGGTATCAGAAACCTCCATTTTTCATCTTCTATCTCTTTTAGTGGGCCATCAAGGCCCTTGTCTTCACTCTTGCCAATTTTTCATTTCTCTTTATGCCTCTGTGTGATATTAAGGTGTAGAGTAATATATCAGCTACCTCTCTTGCTGATGCAAATTAATAGACAAGAGAGAAAGTCTGCAGTCCAAAACAGAGAATAGTCTTAATCAAAACTGCCCTGACAGAATTGAAATGGGCTGGTGCACAGCTGCTATGAATCAAGGCTCTCCCAGGTCTCAAAAACCTTGACAAATAGAACTAGGGAATAATGAGCTTTTTCTATTCCATCACCAAACAAAATATTGCTGAAAAAAAAAATTATTTTGGACTGAGATTTTTTTTCTTGAGAACAAAATCCCCAAATTAATTCTAGACAAAAAAAAAGGGCTTTGTTTTGAATTAACACTTTTAAGTCTTCTATGAAACTTCTGCCTTTAAAAATATCAACTTTAAAATAAAGTATTTCAAAACAAGAAATAAAATATTTTTATTTGATGATGTCAAAACAATTTTTTTCATTTGTTTTAAAATATCTTCCCATTCCTTCGACTGAAACTATTAGGTAGATGAGAATCAAGTTCACAGATAGCTTACATTTCCCTTGCAAACCTTAAACCTCAATAACATGTTTTCTCCATCATAACTCACATCATTCTGCAATGATGTGAAATGAAAGCAAGAGCAGTGGCACCATTTCAATACAGAACTCATCGCTGCAGTAAGAGTCATAGCTCTACTTCTAATTAGCACACCTTTCTGTACTATTATAACATCTATTTGATTTTTGGTTTCAGTAAAATATTCATAAATTACAGGGATTTTAAGATCCTTTTCCAGCCTATCTTCCTGGGCTAATTCAGGATTTATTCCACCTGTTTTATCCCTACAGATGTTTCTCTAATTTGTTCTTAAAGACCTCAAGTAGTTCTATCAAGTAATGCACTTGAATGATTTGTTGCCTTCTGATTAGAAAACTTTTTTTCCTCATTTCAGAATCTTGGGATCCTTTCCTGTAATTTAAGCCATGGCTTTGGTCTGTCACAAGCATGGAGAAACAAAGCATCCATTTCCTTTCTGCAGCATCCTTTCATGTACCTATAATCTAGGATAAAGAAACTCTCTTTCTCCAGGTTATGTTTTCTAGATCTCTAGCCTTATCACTCATGTCTCAAGTTTCTCCAATCGGCATCTTATTTGGCATTACAGGTCCAGAATTACCCATAGGACTTCAAAAAAACTTCCAGGTAAGGCTTCATCAATGTTGAGGTGCAGGAAAGGATTACTGCATGTGTTTTGTAGGTGACGCTTGTGCTTATACATCTCCCGTGCTGTTTGTCCTTTTTGCAATATTGTGATACTGTTGACTCATGTTCAGATTATACTCCACTGCAGCCCCAGATCCCTGCTACCCAGAGAGTATTACCCATCCCATATTTGGGAAAATGATAATTGCTGCCTAAGGAATGAGCCTTTGTACTCACTCCTACTGAAGAAACCACCTCACACCCTTTTTAATTTTTCCCAGATCATTTCTCCAATTTGTCATAATCATACTAAACTGTCCTCCTGCCTTCCAGGATTTACAATTACTCCCAGCTTGGTGTCATCTGCAAACTTAATAACAGATACCTGTATTCCATCATTCAGTCATTAATGAAAATATTGAATAGCACAGGAAGCAGGAACAAATCCCTGTAGAAATTTACTCCTATATCCTTCCACTTTGTCAGTGAACCGTTGATAACTACTCTCTGAGTACAACTTTCCCACACGTTCAATTAATTGCCCGCTATGACCTTTTCAGAACCACCACTTGTCAGAAACAGTCCTTTTCTTTGAGGGTATCTCCAAAATTATTTGTTTGTTTGCATGTATGCACTTCACTTGAATAGACTCAGTTTATCAAGCATCTTGATTGCTACATCCTTACCTTTTGTAATTAAAGTCTCTCTTCAGTTTTAAGAGAAAAAAAATCCTCAGAACATCTTGTGAGGGACTGAAATACTGGGTTTGTACTCAATTAAGTTAAAATTGGGCTAAGATTCAGATTTTCACCTATTTTTCATCTTTTCCATTGCTTCATTGCATGGCAGGAATGTTTGTGTGTGGGAAGACTGTTCTGTGCTTTCTGAAAAATAAAAAGAAAAAAATCAGTGAACATCCTGCTAATTCTTTGCAGTTTTATCTGATCAAGTCATTGGATAACACCAGGAAAATATTTGATCTCTCACATCTCCTTTTCTGACTTCTCCAGAAAACCTTCATTTGTAAAAGTGCCTTATTTCATAAAGTTTAGTTGTACAGCTGTTTAATCAGCTCCCATTTAGTGTTGAATTAGACAAAGCAACTTGGTTTTGAAATGAGCATGTTGGGCAACAAAAAATCCTTACAATGGTCCATTATCTTTCCACAGTGACATTTGCTAACCAAACTTGTGATCTCATCAGAGAATGAAATTGTGTTGGTTCTACATGGCACATTTCTATTAAGCCATGTTGACTGACATTAAGTAGATTTGTTCTCTAATTTTTAATTATTTGACTCCTGGTTTTGTGGTTTTTTTTATTTTGCCCAAGGCTGGTGTCAGGCTAACTGACTTACCATTAGTTGGGTCGTCTTACTTGGCCTTTTTGAATATTAGCACAAAATTAGCTGCTCTAATCTACTGGAATTTACTGAGTAGGCCAAGATTTATTCAAAACTGAGTTGGCTAGAGATCTCTTCAGATGACCTTTTTAGGACTCTTGGGTGCAAGTTATCCAGGCCTACTGATTTAAAAATGTTTATCCCTCACTGAAGTTGTTTAAAACCATGCTTAGTTACTAATGGACTGGGAACTGAGTTCACTATTCTCATGTGATAGGAGTGCAACCTCCCACTTCTTTCCAAAAGTAGAAACACTTACAAAAAATGTTTGATTTTTCTACATTGCTGCTAGCAAAAATTTTACTACTCTGATCTAGACATGGGCTGCTATCACTGTGATGAATCAGATGTGATGTTGTGAAAGCCCTGCAGTTCTCAATGCACAGGAAAAGGAAAAACCCACAGTTTGTTTTGTTCTATGAGTATAATTTATGTCTACTGGATCCCCTTTTCTTATCTTTCCTCTATTGCCACTTGTCCTTTCGCTGCCCATCTAAATGGAGAGAGGTGCTGGATCCACACCGTGTAAACACACCAACTACCCAGAAGTGACTTTTCCAGCTCAGAGCCAAGATGCAGTAACAGGCAGCAGTGCTATGCTTCTATTGCCTGCAAGTGCACTTCATATAGATACACGTGATCAGCAATAACAAAAATATGGATAATTTGTGGATATAGCAGCCACTGTAGGGATCAAATATCTCCTCTTTTCTGCCAGCCTGACTTCATGAAGACATGGAATGCCTTTGCGTCATTCAACAACGGAGCTGCTGGGACAAATGTTTTGGTGGACAGATGTCTCTTTCTGTGATGCAAGATACAGATCAAAGCAGATATTCTCAGAGACGCTGTTCTGTACTGTTTTGTGTTTTCCTACTCTGATCATTACAATCCAAACTTAAAGCCTTAGGCAAAAAGGACAATATGCTGAGAAGAACCAGAAAGTAAAGATACTAAATTGGCCTCCACATATTAAGAACCTTGCAAGAACCTGATGGGAGTCACAATTCAGTGCTGGGCACCAGAGTAAAAAAAAAAAAAAAAAAAAGGGTTTTGAAACCAGGCTAAAAAAGATCTGCTGATGAATTTGCGCAGTCCGAATAGCTCATGTAAAATCAGTAGCATCTCTCCATGGTCTACGTACGGCTATGGCAAACATGAGAGAGGTACATGCAGCCCGTTGGTTAGTCCAGAATCAGAAAAATGCATGTCTGGATGGCATGCATCAGCTTTGCACATTTCATACTCTTGGGAAATGCTTTACTCCCAGGTACTGTCACCCAGAATTGGAGCCATGCCTTAACCTTTTCCAAGTTACACTAGCTCATGAGACTTTCTAGGAGCATGTTGCTGAAAGCAGATCAGAATCACGAAATCACAGAATCACAAGGGTTGGAAGGGATCTCGAAAGATCATCTAGTCCAT
>VWZZ01005992.1:363050-463156 GCA_013399095.1 Psophia crepitans | reverse complement strand
ATCTACTGTCATCACGCCCGTGCCTGGAGCTCCCTCCCTCGCTCAGCGTGCCAGACACACATGCTCCTTCTTTTCACAGCCCTCTGGCCACAAAGCCCATGCAGGCAAAGGAGTGACAGAAAAATTATTGTCACCTACCCCCTGACCCTGTGTGCAGACTGGAGTGGGTGACCATCAGATTGAACCAGCATCTCTGGAGGTGGGAAGATCACGCTGCCAGTCAATGGTGCAGGATTGCCCCTTGCCGACCTCCCCGCCTTGCCTGCAGTTACAATAAGGAGGAGAATTAGGACACGGAGGGTGTGATCTGGGCTTCAATGTGCCCCATGATCTCAGATTACTTTAGCGTCGCCTGGTGGATGTTGCAAGCCAGTATAATTTAAATTCAGTCAGAAAAAAAGAGACCAGGGGTAGGACTAAAGGTTACGGTGTTGTCTCTTGGAACATACAACATGTTTGCCAAGTATGGCTGAAGATCAGATTTAAATGCAAAATCTGTGCTGTCGTTCTGTTCCAGAATCAAGCTTTTTATGATATGTCTCTGCATAAGACCATCTAAGCAAGGTAAGAAAACATACGCTACATCTTGACCGCTCTTTGGAGCTTAGCAAATAGACCCCAGATGAAAATGGGAGCTGTTATAGCAATAGAGGCAATCACATCACAGAAAAATCTCATGACAGAATAATTTACACAAGGTCTCTAGCCCACTACTGGTGGGAGAACTAAAACATCTCGGTTGCTGTTTTACAGATGAGGAAATTGAGGCAGAATAAAGAACTGACTCTCCAGCTCCTCACAGCTTGTACTGATATGTGCAGAGGCTGAACAGCAGGTGATGAGAGCCATTCAAGGTATTTCTCATTCCAAAGCAGCCAGAGGATGATGGTCTCATTTTGATATTGGCAAGGCATCCCAGGGCTGGAGAAGTCCATGGAGACAACGGCTGGCTGACCGCCCTATGAAGAACATCTCAGCCTGCTGTCAGGGCCAGGCGTGGAAGAGCCTTACATGAGTCCCACATACATCTCTTCACAGAGGATGGACTTGAGCTGTGAAGGACAAGGGGCTTTCATCCTTCTAATCCTTGTTATTTTGTTCCATGCTGATCTAACTCTGCCCAATACTGTCACCCCCTGGGAAAGGTCTGTTTCCTGCTCAGTCTTGATTCCAGCGTCCTGTGGTGTCTTTTTGGCAAGGAGCTCCACAAGATGTCCAAAGAGAATGAAAAGGGCTCTGCTGTTTTATGTCACTGCATGGTCTGACTTTGCTCTGCATTTTGTGCAACCTGTCTCCACAGGAGTCTCTAGCCCTACCAGGGCCAAACCTCCAACACTCAGTGCGCCAAATCCTGGCAGAGGGGTGTTTCCTACCAGCAAAGGATGAGCTGGGTGATGTCCTGAGGAACTGGGCATGGAGTTAAACTGCGACGTCATGGTGCCTTATTGTATTACTGTAAACTAGTGATGTGCTGACAAGAGCCAAGCAAGAGATGCCCACAGAAATGTCACCTCTTTGCTCGGGGTAAACGCCATCCAACAGGGCTGCATATAAAACATCTGACACTGCAGAGTTTGTGGGACCCATCATCTCGACCGCTTCCCCTTCGGTATGAGAAGTCAGAAGGATGTCCAGAGGGGTCCCTCTACAACACTGCATTTACAATCTTTCATGTGGAGACAGCCCTGCTGCTTGGATTCTCTGAAAAGCATTGTTCACTGCTAGACCAACAGTTCAGCTCCTCTCCAGGCCAGAGTGAGTCAAATTTCTCGTAACTAGAACAAAAATGAACTGGAATCACAGCCTGGTTCCGAGAGGACAAATATTCATCACATCAGCGGGTCCCCAGGCTGTCAGGCCATGGAAGATGATTTCTCTAGCTTTCAGATTGACACATGGAGAAAGCTCCCATTGTTTTGCTCTGCAGATAAAATTGGCCAAATCTGCAGGATTTAGGGGTAAGATCCACCAGAGACCAGACATGCTGTGCCTGACAACAAAATGCTCAAAGCTCTGGAATACCATTTTCTGCATGTGTGAAGATGTCCTGCCTCCGTGAGCAATCTCTCCACAGACAACCCCTAGGTAAAAAGTGAGCTGTTTCCAGATGCTAGAACAACTGTGGGGTTAGGCAGGGCTGTTGTGAATTTCTTGCTAACATTTGGAAGCCTGAGAACATGAAAACCCTCCAGGGATGTCACCCATTACAAGTCCTGTACCAGGCTTAACTGAAGACCTGTAGTACCCTCATCTAAGTCTGGACTGATATCCTATGAAAGTACAGGGAGAGGAGGTGTTGAGAACCAGAGAACTGCTCTAAAAAACCCTCTGTAAATAGCATTAAGCATATTAATCAGGAAATACAGTTTCAAAAGCGATGTACAGAGACTTCTTATGCTCATTCTAGTGTTGCAATTCTGCTCCAAGGAGCATGTATACACATTTTATACATATACATTTACTTATGCATGAGACTTATTTGCTTATTTATACAGCTAGGTGGACAGTTATCCTGCTATGCCTGTTGGTAGCAATTCAACAGGCTGCCAGCAGCAAATGTCTTTCTAAATCTGCTCTTCCAATTGAAGAGGTTTCAGAGAATGCCTTGCCTGTTGCATGCATGTTTGCATCTGTTTCTCATGCCTTTCCAAAACGGAATTCCATTCATTTCTGTCTTTGTTAAGGAGGGGGCACGTAGAGAGAAAAAGGAATAAAATAAAAATAAATGTAGAAACCTGTTCAAAAATAGCACTTCAGCCTTTGACTTGTTCTTAGAGCTGCATGTGTATTTTAGAAAGGGAAAGAAATAATTGCTGAGGCTTTGGTAAAGGTCAAGAATAAAAAATAAATCCTGCAGATCCCATCAGCTACCAATGTCTGCCTCCACCATGAAAAGAAAAAGGGGAAGGAGGAGGGACTGCAAATCAACTTTCAAACTTTTTGAGGAATAACAACAATAATCATAATATTGTCCAGCTCTTATACAGTGTGTTGTGTCAGCACATCTCACAAAAGACTTGTAAATGGGCTTCCAAAATAATTACATGTATTTTCCAGAGGAGGAAACATCTTAGCATAATATCACCAGCCTGGTGGCAGAGATAGGAATAAAATTACAATCTTTACAGGCTGAGAGCACACCCAAGCCAGGAGGGCACAGTGTCATATTTGCCATTTTTAACACTGTTGATTTTAGGAAAATTACTGAAAAGGGAGCAAGATTGGTGGAAAAAAGGATCCTTTGTTGCTATAAGCATTTTAACAGTTTCTGGGGAAAGGGTGAGAAATTGATAAGAAACATAATGGCAGGGGCATTACAGAAAAGCAATATAACTGCCCCTTCTTTCTTTTATCCCTTCTCCAAAAACATCTTATGCCAGCGTTTTCTGTGGCAGCTGTAACGTTATCCTGTAAAACATCTTTTCCTCATATTTTGAAATCAAGTACCTATCAGGCTAGGCTCTGTGCAAAGCAACAGCAAATGAGACAGTCCCTGATCCAGAATTTCAATGTTGCAGAAAGTACGTCAATATGAGGACACAACACAACGAAGGGTAACCAGAACAGTTTGTACATGATTTAATACCCGGTCCTACAGAGGAATGTTTTGCAGCTATATGATAATCTAGATTTTCGGAAGGAAGTTTAGAGGAGCTAGTGATTTCATGAATGTGGCTGCGTGTTTAAAACAGGCATCAGAAAAGGGAGGAGGCTAAAAAGAAAAGGAGGCAGAAAAGAACCGAAGCCACCATGAAATGGCAGAATGAAGGCTCCCTTTCATGTATTGACAAGTGCAAAGACCTGCTAAACTTTCTAAATCTTGAGGTGTCCAGGGAATGCACGGCTGCTAGGAAGAAGACTGGAGGAAGACTTCTGGCAATTTCAATCCTTTTTTTGAGGAGACCGCTCAGGTTGCCAGGGCAGTGCTGCTCCCATCTGGATGCAAAGTTGGCCTTGGTTCAGTTATAAATGATCTACATTATGCTACAACATGTCTGGCAAATAACTGCCTGATTCAAACTAAAGCAGAGGTGAAAAATTACCTTAGCCATACATGTAAAATACAGCTGTAGATTGCTGTATCAATGAATTATTAACCACTAATCTGTTTGGGTGATAACAATCCTGGCTGTGGTTAAAATGGTTCTCCATTACCAGATGGATAAGCTGCTTCTCTGCCCTTAAGTTACTAATGAAACTGAGTGATCAGGGATTTCAGTTACATAAATACAGTTTTGATGAATGCAGAGTAATGCACAAGGGGGTTGGGGGACAATCACTATCCAGATGAGCTATAATTTAGCTATTTCTATTCACAAAGAGATCTTGGAGCCATGAAGGTTTGTTGTCTAAAAATGTCCGCTCAGTGCCCACTGGTGGTCACAGAGGTCCACAGAACATCAGGAGCACAATGAAGACCAAATCAGAGAATATCACCATGGTACAGACCATGGGTGTGCCCACCACTTGGAAATGAAATGGAGTTCTGGTCCCACCCCACTAAAAAAAAGATGCTATAAAACAGAAAAAGGCATGGTATGACAGTTTTACCAGGAGGCTTTGAACAGGCTAGAGAGCTTCTACTTAGAAAAGAGATGGCTGAGAGTAGTGTGACAGAACCCTCCAGAACTGTGAATTATGTAAAGCAAGGGAATAGGGAACAATTAGTAGTTACTTCTGTATTCTAATAAATAGCAGAACATCAGTGAAGTTAACAGGCACTGGATTGCCGTTGAACTCATAGAAGTTCCTTTTTACACAATGTGTATTCAAATCAAAGAACGCATTCCTCCAGGGTGTTATGGAACTTAACTTATACAGGGCTCAAAATGTGATTAGTCCATCAGTGATATGTCTTGGTGGCCACTAATCCCAGCAACTTAAAAAATAACCATTAGTCCAGGATGACTTTAAATCTGCTAAGAGGAGTATCATGCTGTATCTGCCTTGTCTCCTACACTTCTTCCCCAGATATCCCCTATGTCACTTTGCCAGAGGTAAGGGGATAGGGCTGGATAGGGTCTTGTGTGATTTAATTTTGTATGACTGTTGCTCTGTGTTGTGTTAAATGTATGCTGTCGGTTCCAGGTGGCACCTCGGCAAAAAGCCAAGGCCTGTGCCAGAGTTGTGTCAGTGCAAAAATATTAATGCACATGACCCACATTATTTGCTGTCTCTCCAGGAAGAGAAGTCAGTGGGGTTTTCTTGAGTTCATCAGCAAAGGGTACTTACAATTAGTTAACTTTATCTTTTTGTCAGAAAGCACAATTGTTGGTGGCATTTCAGGGACCTCTTGGCAGGAGTTATACTTAGTATCCAAGTGGAAGAGTGCTTTAGAAGGGTTCGTATAATTAACATGGCAGCCACTCAGCAGTGTCCATGGTATGGAAATGCTTTCAATTACAGCTCCTTTGTGCTTACAGCTTACTGCAACATCAGCTTCTGGCTTGATGTTTCCTGTCCATCATCTATTCTGGAAGGTAGCAACTAGTGGAAAATGTTCAGATAGACCATTTTGCCAGGTTCAAATTTGGTAATGAAATGAAAGTAATTCTCTTCTAATTTTAAACGCTTAATTTATTGTTTCTATTTCTAACCAGTGCAATTGTAAGTGCTTTCTAATCATAGAGCAAGAATGAATTTAGGGTAGCTGCATCTTTGTTATTTGTGCTTAAAGTTAGGTATGGAATGACCATCCAAAATCAGGTTCCATGGCTTGCTCTGACCACTTTTTAAAACTGTCTTTGAACTAATAAGGCTGTGACTACTTAAAGAATGAATAACAAACTAGTGCAGAAGAACATGTTTTTGCAGTCACATTATAAAGAGGCTTTTGGGATGTGTGTTTATTTAAGATTGCACTTTCTGGAGAGGCAAAAGCTTTGAGGATCTTTTAGGTCTCTGCTTTTGCAAACAAAGTTGATCAGCACTGCACTGTTGGAACTGTAAAGCAGCACTTGTTTTTGATCTAATCCATGGCATCTGGAAATCCATGCAAAGATTCTGCTTGTCTGGATGAAATTTTGAATGAAGCCCTTTTGCTCAATTGTATTAGTTCAAGGAACACAGTCTTTAGAGATACCACCTAGACGGAGGTGAAGAAAGGAACTTGTTAGCCTCAGGTAAATGGAGCAAGATGCAAGGCAAAGATCCAGCAAAGAATCTTTGTTTTTTCTTATCTGCTTAAATACCTACAAAAATTAAAAACAAATGATTAGAATTCCAGCAATCAAGAATGTGATCTCCTTTATGGCTGGAGGTGCTTCCCTGCTGTTGATGTAATTAGCAAGGTAGATATGAGCTTCTGGCTTTGGAAGCCTCACATATTCATAATGGTGACAGCTAAGGGGACAGATGTGCCACATGTTTTCCCTGACCGAACATGCTTCGTTTTCTCGTATGCTTTTCCTTTAACCTACTGGTTTTTGTTGCAAATGCAAAGAGTAAAGCAAATGGGAGATGCAATGCACGATGGTTCACGTTACCAGAGGAACCTTTGGTTTGGGAGTTGGACTTTGGAGCAAATGACCTCGTAAAACTGATATTGCATTAAATATGTTTCAAACTCATATTGAGATAGAAAAAGAGAAATGCATGTCTCAGACTTTCCAGTCTCGAGTTTTGGAACCTCTCCCCTGCTTCTCCATTCCTGGATGTTCCCCTAATGGAGCAGCTGAACTAGTAATCTGAGAATGACAAGACCAATTCTACTAAATTTGAATGTGAACCAGGAAGCTTCTGTCCAGCAAGAAAAGATCAGCCAAGAATAATCACTCTTTTGCTCTCTCTGGCCAAGGGAAGCCTCTGTGATAGATGATGAGGAAATAGCACACGCTGTTTATGACCATACTGGTTATAGGGCAGAAGCCATCTGGGCAATTTCTCTTAAATCCACCTGGTCTTTACACCCAATGGCTCCGTGCCATTACCTTAATGCCAGGCAGTCATGTCTGGGTTCCAGGCTGTCCTCTGAGCAATATGTCTCATGGCCCTGTATGAGATAAGCCATTCTTTGGTGTACTTGCTGGTAGTTTAGCAGCTGTTACTCCCCTATCAGTTATGCTTGGATGCTACACATCACCTAGTATACTGTTTCCAAACTCAATCCTCCTTTCTCCATGCTGTTTCTTCTGCAGCTTTTGGAATAGTTCACCTCAGGAAAGCAAGGGTTGCTTGTCTTGGTGTGTGGATTATGCAGTGGGATGCATTCCCTTCTAGATGAATCATTCAAATCCAGCCCAGCTTATTAATAAATGCAATCAGATAAGGCTTTTGCAGTGGCTTCCCTAGTGGGGCTCCCTTTGCTGGCACTATCAGTGAGATCAAAGGATGCACAATGCCATTCAGAATGAACTCCCTGATAGACCCTCCGGGCTGAAACAGACATTTGTAAGTGACTGTGCATGTGTTCACTAGGTACTGTTGCTGTCCTAGGTATGAGGACAAACAGAGGCCTCTAGGCCCCATAATAGCATGAATGCAGATATTAAGACAGATCAAAAGCTACCAATCTTTGCATCTCCCTACAGGGAGAATTTCTTGATGACGGTTCTGCCAGAAATTACTGACTATAACCTATCTAATTTAGCATTGGCAAAGTATTGTTAAAGGAAAGTGGCATACTAGACCAAGTTCATTTGAAGCATAACTATTGACAGCACACCGGGAAGGAGTCTGGCCCACTTTTGCTTTTGTAGCTTGAGCAGATAAGGAGGGAGGACTTATTCTGGGGGCACTGTGAATACAATCTGTAAAGTCCTCCTAGAGGACAATCCAGTGACAAGTATGCTGACTAATTAAGGGAGAAATTCTCTGCTGCTGCAGAGAAGGCAGCAACGGAAAAGAAAAGAAACACTTGGGCAGAGCTTGAATTATGTCTTCAGAACATCCTCCTTTGCAGGAAATCCCTCCACCACCAGTTTCTGTTGACATTTGTCTCTTGTGCAGTCAAAATTTGCAGGGGACTGACATTCTGCTTGTTCCAGCAGAAGTTACCCTTTCTAAAAAGAAATTTGGGTTGTTCAGTTGCTGCAAAGGCTTTGCTCTGGAAGAATGTTTCTGTCTTCCAATGCAAATGCTATTCTGTTTGTGGATCACTGGTGAACAGCATCCTGAAAACAGGCAACAGTACAACCCCTGAAGCCAGACCCTTAAAGAATCTCCCCTAACTTTCTTCATGATACTTCACCAGCAATAAGTCTCATAACTAACAGATGAACTTTGGACCCCTTAAAGGTCCTTTCCAAAGCTCTTTGATTACTCTTTCAGTGCTTTGGAGTATGGCACAACACCCACTGCATTTTGTACTCTTCCTGATGCAGCAATGGAGACCTCCAAGTGACTCCCTCTTGGCCAAACCATCTCCTGGCTCCCTCCCATGAAAGACAGGATTTTCCCCAGTAACAGCTGTTGCAGTAAGTCTGGGCAAAACAAACCCCAGGTTAGTGCAAGACGTGGCTCAAGTCCCTTGACAACAGCCACATACTCACTCTCATCTACAATACAGTGCTCTGTGATCCCTAGTATAAACATATACAAAATATTGTTTAGTCCAACCATTATTCCAAACTGTCACTGACACCATGAAGGTTTTTGTCCCCATGAAGAGTTCCTTATGCCCTGGGAGTGACTGCTGCAAAGGAAATTAATACTGTTTGACAAAGCCAGTCTGAAGCAGCAGATCTTGCTGATCTAGATACAGCTTTTCCTTAAGGTCCACAGGCTGTCCTCCAGCCCTTCTCCCTCAGCCAGACCCATACTTTCGGTACTGGCTTATTTGAGCCTGTTCTCATGGCACCTCTCCCAGCTATACCCTTCAGGTCAGACAACCACTCTGACGCCAACCAAATGGCCTGAAATCCCTCTAGTCTGGATTCCTGTCTGGAGCTACACTCTTCTACTACATCAATCTTTAAGGACATTCACCATGCCCGGCCCAGCTGCCTCCGCATTTCCCAGCTGCTCTTTTGGCAACCAGTGTTGGACAAATAAGCCCAGAATCCACTTTAGAAGCGGCTTAAGATCATGTGCCCCAGAGGCAGATGGGATTTGCGGGCTGTGTGAGCTCAGACTACACTTCTACAGTCATAGGCTATCTATCAGTGAGAGTATGGATATCTAGACATGGATCAGACGAGAGTACCAGAACTCAGCCCACTCCTTGGCCTCATCTCCCCGAAGAAAGTGTTGATGCAAGTTCACTTCTTCCAGTGGCATCTTGTGATCCTCCTCCATTTTGCATCTGCTCTTTGCCAGCTGGAAAGGCACCGCACTGACACTCAAATGACCCTCTACAACTCTGCCAGCATGGCACAAGAGGGACTGGGGAAAACCAACCTTTCTGTTCCTTTCTGGACAGTGGTATGACAGGAGGTATATGCCAAAATGAAGAAAAAACAATGTGTATATATCTCTGTAAGGTTTACATTACCACAGTTGAACTTTCAATGGAATATGAGCTTCAAATCCCTTCTTTCCCCTCTCACTCTGCAAACATTATTTCTTCTAGTTTTCCTCCTATATTTCTTCTGTTTTTATCTCTATGTCTTTTTTAACATCCTAAAGCAAGTGCGTTTGGATTTAATGTGAGGGTGTGGATGTATATGGCACCTTTCATCCCCTACCCACCCTTTCCTTTCCCCTCCCCAGAAATCAAAGCTGGAGACTATCAACTGAAAAATTGCACAGCACAGGCCCTGATCTGTCAGAGTTCAGGTTCAGATCAAACTTGTCCAAAGCTATAGATGCAGCTGGAGATTGCGGGTGGTTTCAGCCACTTTTTCTCTTCCCTTCTGAGATTACTAGGTCAAGCTGTTTACAGGATACAGTTTGGCTCTGAAAGATCCCTGTCTACCAATCATTTTAAAAATATTAATCCAAGTCATTTAAAAAAAATGAAAACCCCTCAACAGAGCAAAGTATAAAAACACTTGCTACACTGTATTTTACTCCCTGTTTTACTTTTTCTAAGATAGGTATTTCGTGCTCAGTTTACCACAATGGTAGATCATGAGAGTTTATTTCTTCAACTGAGTTAACAACTGTTAGTACAATAAAAGGCAACGTGAAACCAGAAATCTTTGGAGAGCAGCTTTCATGCTAGCGGAAGATAAAATTTAAAGGGTATCCATGTCAATGCTAAAAAGGACATGAGAAACAAGAGACAGGAGGAGGGCTTTATTCATGCCAGACTCTACCCTGCAAGAAAATTAGGTCAGTCCCTTGGTCATCACAAATTTTCCATAACTGCTTGTGTTATTAAAGGCCTTCATGTTAGATGACCAGTTCTGAAGTCTTCTGGCATCACCCCATCCAAGACTTCACAGGCAGTTCCCAAAGGGTGCCTGTTTCTTCCATGCCCATGTAAATGTACAGCTGTACACACAAGCTCCTCACCTACAGAGCACTAAATGGAGGTCTTTTTTCTTGGCAGAGGGTGAGGGGAAGTGATTCCTCAAGGGGATCTCAGACCCTTGAGGCCTGAGAAGATTTGTAATCTGGGCTCCCAGGTGGAGCTGAATTTGGAAAAGGCCTCTGCACAGGAGCAAGTGAGCCAGCCTCCATGCTGGAGCTCCCCTCCAAGGGTGCATTCAAAGCTCTGCACCAGCCCAGCAGCCTCGCTTCTCTCACTCCTGCTCTATTTTCATTCATTATTTCAGGTGTGCAAATTAAACCACAGGAGCAGGGAGAGAGGTCCCTGCCAGTAGGGAAATTAATTAGGATTTGGGAGATAGTGCTTCAAATCACAGCTTTCTTTGGTGATCTTCCTCACAACCTCAGGCAAAACACGTTGGACTCCACCCAGGCTCTACACCGCAGTGATTGTGGCAGACTTAGGTAGCTGCAAATGGTGTATGCATTGGACAGAGCAGTGGACAGTGGAGCCCAGGGCTGACAGACAAGGTCACTGAACACAGACAGGTATGGAGCTTCAGGCAAACACCTATATGAGGTGGCCTAGACCCAGCCCCCTCCTCTCCATTAATGCTTGTTGAACAGTCACTAACCAAGACACACCACACTTGGAAGATATCACTTGCATCCCAGATGCAGGTGTGAGTCTGAAATGTGGTGAGTCTCCTGCCCCAGGCCATGCAGTCAGCACTTAATAAACAAACAAAAGCGTGTGGGGGTGTGATTAAAGGAACTGCTGGCATGGATTTGGGAAGTGCAACTGCATGGCAACAAATACAGGGGAGGCATGAAGATCGTATGAAGGGTGTTCTGGATAAAGTTCACTCTCCCCCTATCGCTCTCAGGTGCCCCATACGAGCCTTGCTTACCACAGAAATAAAGATAAATGTACACACAAGATGCATGCCTATAGATAGCTATAATCAGGTCGTTCTGGGAGAGCTTGTTTCAGAAATAGGTATTCTGGATTTCTACCACTGTGGCCGTTATAATGGCGTTCTCATTTGCTGAAATTAGATGTTGAACTGTAGGAAAGGAAATTATGAGAAACTATTTGGAAAGTAAATTATGCGAAAATTATTTGATTTAGTTCTGTCCTGGATTTTATGCATTTTCACTGCCATTGTTTCTGAGTCTCCCCTAGCAGGGCAGAAAACATAGCTGCCATCTGCCTGGCGTTGTTTGTACTTTATCCTTATCCCTAGGGGAGATGCACATAGAGTGGAAAGCTTTGTCTGGGTGGGTTTGTTTTGCTTTGTTTTTTTGGTTGGGTTTTTTTGGGGGGAGGAGTACAGTGGTTGTTTGTACAGTGAATGTCACAAGTAGTCATCATGATGGATGGGTGGATAGGCAGAGCTGATAATTTAATCAGAGAGAGTTGTTAATGCAATCTATCTCTTTGTGAGGCTATAGTGTCTCATGTGATGTCCTGGCTGTAAGTGGTGCTCTAAGCTACCCGCAAAGTAATGCCGACTTGCGTTGCAGAAGACTGGAGCAAGGGAAGGCAAACCAGCCGTGGCTTGGTGTGGCCTTTGACACCCATTCCACATTAACAGCGCTTGCTCATATTGCAATATCACTGAGAAATGACTCTGAACGGATGATACATTTTTGGCTTTTCAGAAATTATTTCCTGAGATTCTACTCCAAAAATCATTGCGGCTGGCTTAGCTATAAACATTGTTTCATGGAGACAGATGTGCCTACTTGGATTCTGCAAGAGTCTCATTTAACATCTTCGTTAATCTCTGAAAATGGAAATAATCAGGCGCTTGATGAAATTTACAAACAGCAATAATTTGGGAGGAGTCACAAAAACAACCACTGCAGAAAAGTAGAAGAAAGGCAATTTAGGGAGTGTTATTTGGGAGTAAATGGCACAAAGGAAGGATACAGTCTAATTCTATTCATTGGTGCCTGTATGAAAAGAAAATACCACAAAGAACTGGTGGGAAAGTAAGATTTAGAAGGCAGATAAAGAAAAAAGAGCCAAGGATTTATGGGAAATGTTGGTTTATGGCATGAAGTAGCAACAAGACAGGTCAGTGGGAATTGTGCAAAGGAATCAAGTCACTGAGCCACAAAATCTAGAAAGATCAAAACCCGGAACAATGAATTTGATTCTTGAAAGGAAGACAATGTCAAGATCATGAAATTCAAAGGAAACATTTTTAAATGATGAAAGAACTGGAACAGATGATATATGCGAAAAGAATAAAGATCTGAAGATGCAAAAAACACACGGAAAAAAACAGAAAAACAGGCACAGAGTAAGCAGCAAGGGGAGGTAAAACATCCAGACTGCAGAAAATAGGAAGAGATTTGCTATGAATAATGTAAGAAAACATAAACAAAGGAGAAATTTGGATCCAGTTTTTTCTGACATGAGATCTGTGGCACTATCACAATGTCTTCTAGAAGGCATTGGAAAATCCAGCATTTAGGGCTGTCAGAGCCTATCCTGCGAAAAAGCATGGATAATATCTACGTGCCAAACAGTTCTCTGAAGTCAGGGAAGCTGCCAGACACCCAGTGCTGGTTTTCTAACTTCCATGACTTTGTATTTGCATGGGGCAGCTACCATCTGCATCTTTGAACAACTTGCAAGAGATATTTCTCTCAATATATTGAGAGTAAAGAAGAGTCATATCTTGGTAGGGACAACCTGATATTCACAAACAGTCACTTAACTAAACAGTGATGGATCTAGTCCTATTGGCCTTACAAAAAAAAATGGCTTGTCCACACTTCTAATCTTTTTGGCCACACCTCTGTCGTAGCTCACAACACCTTCCAGTATGCCCAACCTTATATTAGACTAAAAGCTTTCATTAAAGTTTCAATTTGCACATTTGTATGATTTATGGTTAGAGGAGACCATGATAATTATCTGTCTGTTGTGCTGCACGACATTCATTTCTCCCATTAACTCAAGCCTGTATTCCCAGCTTGAGCCAACTCATATTTGTATGCATTAAATATCGACACGGTAGATGCAACTTTGCTAAGTGCCTGAAGAGGATATTAGGTAGATAGTGTTCAAGATTGCCAGAATCA
This sequence comes from Psophia crepitans, assembly GCA_013399095.1. NCBI lineage: Eukaryota > Metazoa > Chordata > Aves > Gruiformes > Psophiidae > Psophia > Psophia crepitans. The sequence continues at coordinate 449,686 of VWZZ01005992.1, read as the reverse complement.
AAGCATTTATATTTTCCTGAACTCTTCCCTACAAACACTGGGCTTCGTGCTGTCTTTCTGTCAAGGACATACAATAAACTCAGATTTGGGTTGAGAGCCGTTAGATAAATAGCAAGTCATTTCCTCCTGAATGTCTCTATTCCTTGATTATTATGTGTGAGTATGTGAACATGCATTTTATTTTGTTGGGGCTTTTTATGCTTTAAACTTCCAGAGCTCTTCCCCCTCCCCTTTTTCCTTTTGGATGGAAGCTCAACATTTCTGTTGCTTGTTTTATAAGGCAATGCATCATCTCTTCTCATTGCCATTAATTAGCCAGTGTAATATTTTCCATGTGAAGTCACAGGACTTTAAATGAACATATTTCGGCATCAATTAGGTCTCTGCTCATGTGAGGGCCCAGCTGCACTTTAAATACTATTTATATAATGGTAATGAGCCAGTCATCACCACTGCTGGCTTCCAGCAGGTTTTGTACAGTGCCTACTTGAATATGATTAGAAGTGCATGGATCCTTCCCCCCACCCTTTTTTTTTTTCCTTCCCAGAAACTATGCTGAATAAAACTGAATGGTTTTAAAAGTCATAAAATGGGCTGGCAGCAGAAAATCGGATGTTATTCTTGGTGTCTGTTATATTTTCTTCTATTTTTCTTGGAAAATGCATCCGTCAAAGGCAGGAGTTTCTCCTTTTAATATTCCTCAGTTTTCCTTCCCCCCCCCTACCCCCACCTTTTTCAGGGTGTAGAGGTGGTTTGTATTTGGCATCTTTCCTGCCATACACACATTATTTTGGGGAGGGGGGAAGAAAAAAAAAACAACAAAAAACAAACAACCTTAAGACATCTGAACAACCATGACTGGTAGATGATGTTATCAGAGGGATGCAAAGGAAAGAAATGAGGTTAGAGAAGCTCTGGCAGTACTCAGTGAGGATTAGGTAAAATCCACAGGGATAAAACAAGACCTGACCCAGATCCCAAGCTCTATACTCAGCCACAGTCAGACTGGGAGTTCAGAAAAGTTTCTTTTGAAAGAAAACTCTGTGTTGTGGTGTGCAGAGAAACCCTGTCTGGGGCAGTTGGAGGTAAGTGTGATCCTTGCTAGGTAAATGCAATCAGACTGAACCATGTGGTCTGTGTGTGTCCTGCAAACTAAAAAAAAAAAAGAATCCACTGCAGATATACTACAACAGCCCTATCTCTTCTCTCTCTAACTACATTCCCATTCCGTGTGGTATTCTCATCACTCCCAAGTATTCCTAAGGAACAGCAGTGTTAGCAGCCACTCCATCTGCACTTCCATGGCACAGGAGAAATAGCTGGTCTGTTTCCTTGTATCATTGTGTGTATGAGCAACTGATTAGGGGAAAAGCAAGTCATGAACTGTACTTTTCTTTCTCGGCACAGAGAGGTTCCCAGTCTCAGTTGTCTAACAAGGAGCTCCAGAACCTCAGTTCATTTTCCAGGAAAGCTTTGGCTCCAGGGGTCCCGACTGTGAAGTGACAATACCATGATCCTGATGAACCACAGCATGAAGGTGGAATGAATAGTCAGGCTGCAATAGCTCAGTTGCCCTGGGCATCTTTAAATGATGGAAAAGACAGAAATGGTCTCATGGTGTCAGCCATTCCCTTTGCCAGCTGGGTCCTAGGAGTCCTATGTGTAAAGGCATCCTGGCAATCTCTTGTATGTCACTTGCTCTCAAATAAACCAGAAAGACTACTTGCTGCTGTGATAGACTGTAGTAAGTCCTTTCCTTTATGCAAAGAACTACAGGGCCTTTGTAAGGAGCCTCATCATCTTTTCTGACTAGTTTCATCAGAAGTAGATGGTCTAGCCAGATGCTGCACAAAAAAAAACAGGTTCTGTCATCTCCTGGTGGAGGTGATGGAAAAGTGGTTCGTGTGCTATGGGGTTTCCCCCAGAAATATTAGCAGGATCCTAGAAAGTCTCCCCTCAAAGGCAAATTCCCACAGGCTACCAAACAGAGACTGGCCACCATGTTGCCACTAAGGCTATTCAGGGCATACTTTTTAGAAGCAGAGCAAATCTGTACCCTAGGTCAGGTCTGGGAGTCTCTACCAGACTGGTTGGGCACTAAAGCAGTTGTCAGAATGTGAACAATGTGAGTTTATTGTCCTCTAATTGGAGCTTTTCCCAAGGAAATCTGCTACCCAGTCTCCCTTGTGGAGATGCAGGCAGACACTGAAGACAAGAGGAACTAAGGCCTAAATGTGGCCTCCCAATGCCTTGTTGGTTATTCCCTCCAAGTATTTCAACTGCCTGCAGCAAAAACAAATAAACAAAAATTGCTTCCTAAATCCCAGTCATTGACCACCAACATCCAAGTCGAAGTGTAGGGTTTAGAGAAGCTAAGGGCACTCAGGTTTCATCTTTTCTTTTCTCTTTTTGTCCCAATCTCACACATTTCATTTTCATTTTCATGCCACTTTCCTAATTTCAATAAGGACTGCTTTTCAGCAAGGCAGAGGTTTAAGGCCTGAGATGTGCAAGGAACACGCACATTTCAGAACAACAAAAGCAGCTGAAAACATGGGGGTTGGGAAGGGAAACCTCAGCTCGTTGTGTATCAGAAATAGCTGCTGGCTGTGATTCCCACAGGGGGGAGTGAAGTTTGTGCTATTTTATCAGGTTACATTTCCCAAACTGCAATTTCAGCTTAATCTGTTCTCAAAGCTTTAATCACCAAATTCACAACAGCAAAAGTATCAAACTCCTCTTCCTCACCCTCCTTGTCTCTCAGCCCAGTTCCCAGGATAAAAACCACAAAGGCCAATGTGAGATACAGAAAAAGAACATCTCTGAGATGGAACAGACCCAGTGCAAATTCTTAGAAAGTGTAAGAGAGTTCTAAAAAAAATCAGTTGTTTTATCCAGCTCTAACTGAGCAGTTTTGGGGGCAGATGTTTGAGCTGGTAAAGCCAACCCACGTCACTGACTAAGAACACTTGTGACTGTCTCCATACCCCCCAGAAGAAGAAAAACAGAGGGCAGCAACAGGAAAGAGGCCAATCTGGCAACCATTTTGTGGCTCTGCTCAGAGGAAAGAACTTGAAAGAAAAGCCAACAATTTGGGATGGGTTTGACCAATGTCCAAAATCCCATGATGTGGACCAAACTCTAGCAACAGCTCATCTGAACAAAACCACCTTTTCCTGTCAGAGCTCTCCAGTCCTCTAGGTGTCTCTCTCAGAGAAACACCACAATTGGGAAGGGCAGGCAGTTTGATTGTCTATTAAGAACTGCTGGAAGGAAGATACTTATATCAGTTTGGCTGTGAATCTATTGCCCTTTCCTTTTCCCCCATTCCACAGTCTTTCCATCCATAAACAATATTTTAAGACTCTATAAGTTACAAAGATTTGTGTGCAATACTCTAGAAAATTTTTAATGCATCAAAAGAGGTTCTAAACAGAAAGCAAATAAAGGTTTCTACAGATGACTGTGAAAACTAGGGCAACTCCATCACATAGTGGTGAGGGTCAATAGGGTATTAAGACCTAGCAGTGGGAATGAAACACAGTGCCTCAGCTTCTCAGCTGGAAGACAAAAAAAAAACCCAAACCAGCTAGATTGAAAACAGCTGTTTCATACATCCCACCTCCTTTGGACCTCTTTCACACTGTAGTATAAAAAATGTTGGTCTTACAAGGAAAATGGTTGTATTCCTGAGAGCACAGAGTGACATGCCATTTGAGGTGGGGAACAGGGAAAGATGACACGGTTCCATTTTGCACCCAGAAGATCATGAAATGAGCAATAATCAACATTAAAGAAGAGTACTAAAGTCCCCAAAGCTGATCACTTCATAGGTAGGACAGCTAAAAGGAGACATGTGAGCATAAGAAAAGCACGGAAGGAAACTGAGTGCCTCTTTCATTCTGTCAATTCTGTTCTTTCACCAGAAAGAACAAAGGACTTTATCTGAGTGGCTGTATTGCTTAAAATCTCAGCAAAGAAACACCCTTCTAAAACATCCCCCAACGTTGCCTATAAGCAACCAAAACAAAATAAAATGGTCCACATGAAAATACATATATTGTACGAAAATATAATTTACAGATCTCAGTTTTCCTACTATAAGGCTGCTATCTATCTACAATTTACCATAGAGGATAATCAGATAGTTATATGATTTCACTTTATTCTATGCACAATCAAAGCTGTACTTAACTAAATATTTAAGGATGACTTGGTCAGATATTTTGGTTACTATGGGAATTAAAAAGTTCATATTTTTTGAAGTAGGGTGGAACCATTATAAGGTCCAAGGATTCTTAGCTTCTCATTCCAGTATCTTGCTTTTCCATAACGCTAAGTGGGAAAGAGATCCTGGGTAGAGTGAGGAGAATTCCCAATAACAGGCTGAGTGTGACTGGGTTGCTCTGACCTGTAGAGTGTGTGCACATGCGCATATGTGTGTGTGCCTATGTGTTCATACATATAGAGGCAGTATATGTGTGAGTATATAAACAGATATTTTATAAATTTTATGCTTCAAATGGGCCAGTTCCACCAAGCCAAAACTAATTATTAGTCAAGCCAGCCAAGACAGAGGATTTAAAGCAGTGGCAAAAATATGAATGGTAATCAGGAACTTCTAAAAGAAATCCTATTAGATTCTCTCAGACTGAAATGACGTAACTCTGGAAAGAGGACATGCTTGTTATAAAACCGTGCTGGCTTAGCAGAGACTTTGAAGATCTCATACAGTCACTTACAGACATATATACACACATGCACATACACACCGGCATGTCTATGTTATACAAAGCAACTTAAAGAATTGAAAAGCTAACAGCAATTGACAAAAATCAGAAACTATGAGGAAGGGGAGTAGAAAACTCCAAGGAGAAACATGCAGCAATGAGCACTATGGATGAGCATCTGCTACCAGATAGGATGTGACAATTAAGGGTAGGAAAAAGCGTTCAAGGGAAAACTCTCTCCTGTACTTGAGAAAAAGCTGTATTGTATGAAGTCTGTACACTACATTCCAGCAAGAATGAGGATGCTAAATAGCAAGGGTAAAGGGTGGATATTATGATTAGAAAACACAGACCTATAAGATTTGAAGGACCTAGCTAGGACATGCATTCCTTTGGCGGGATTATTCTCACCTCATTTCAGATACTCCACAATTAAGTTCTTGTTTACACCAGCCTTTGCGACTGTGGCAATGAATGGTACAGCTAGGTGATTTATCCCATCTGAAGGGAGGTGTAATAAGCTCCCTCCCAGGTGTTTTTCAGTCTTCATTTGCAGTATGGATTGTAGGCGATGAAGCCTGGGATGCATTCCTCGTTGTAGAAGTTGCAGTTTTCAGTGGGCTTGGTGCTTCTGTGAGTTTTCAGGGACTGTAGTACATAATGTGCAGTGGGAAGCAGAGCAAGATGGATTCGTTCATCCTGGAGAGGGGAAGGCAAAGGGAGGAATATATTTCTGTCTTCGGCTGTCTAATGGAGTCTTACAGAGAAGATGGATCTAGAAAATTCTGAGAGATGCACAGCAAAAGGATGAGAAGAAGTGGGCCCAGTTCGCCTCTTGGGAAATTCGGATTGCAAATCAAGAACAAAATCTGTACAATGTCTGTATTAAAACACTGGGAGCAGTTCCCAGAGAGACTGTGGAATCTCTGTCCTCATAGAGACTCAAAATTGGACTGGACAAGGCTGTGAGCAGACTTTGAAGTTGGCCCTCCATTAAGCTGTGGGGATTGGAGAAGATGACATCCAGAGGTCCCTTCCAAACAAAACTTCATGATTCTGCGATTTCCTATTATAGCTGTAAGTCTGACAGCTTGCCATACATCCCAAGAGAAATCATGGCATGACATGGGCTCAGCTAATAAACAATCACGTTAGGAAATATAAATTAGGCCAATCAACAAGGTTTTATGGGAAACAGATCCTGTCAAACTGACTTGATATCTTCATTTGATAAAATTACCAGTTTGGTGTCTAAAGATAATCTTGTTGATGTAACAGACTTCTGTAAGGCATCTGACTTTGCCCTGCAGGATGTTTTAATTAAGAAACTAGAAAGACACAACATGCGTTTGGCCTGCATTCAACAGCTATGAAATGGCTGACTTGTGGAACTCAAACGAAACTGCAAAAGAGAGAACTCTTATGAAGCAAAAGCATTTGTGGAAAGGCCCAGCTGGCATCCATTCCTGTCCCACTGCTCTTCAAGGATCTCAGTGACCCAGGAGGAACTGTAATACCAATACCTACAAAGTTTTCATAGTGTAGAAAGTCTTAATAAGAAGAGAAACGAGCTGGGGAAACACAAGCTGGTAAATAGTGAAGGTAAGTCATTGGTACAAATTGCCTTGGGTCAGCCAGCAGGCTCAATGAAAGAAAGCACAAGTCAGAAGCATCCAGCTGTAAAGCCATCCATCTAGGCACGGAAGGTGCAGTGGGGGTAAAGGACTCCACACACAGCAGCTGCAGTTCTGATAATTATTTGAGGGCCTCTGTGGGAACGGTGTCAAGAAGGGAAAATGTGATTTCTGGAGGTATAAAAGAGATACACTGAAAAGAAAATAGAAGAGGCAATAGACAATTCTACTTGTCATTGGTGTGACCACTGCTGAAGTGCAGCGTTCGTATCTAGCATTAACAATTCAGGCAGCATACAGATAATTTGCAGAGGGTTAATGGTAGAGCTGCTTGATTAGTTACATTATTGGAAAACATTCCTCAGAAGGAAATAATTAAGATTGGCACACCAAGAGTCTTCCAGAATCCCATTGAAGAGATGGCATGATCCTTCAGAGTCATCCTCATCTGTTCCCTGCCCACTGTGGGACCAACAACAGCCATGTCAATTCTGACAGATGATGTATAATCTACTCTTAAAACCCTTGCATCTGTCATGTTGCAGTGTTAATACATAAAAGGCAACTGCAATGAAGAAGGAAATCATCTGTGCTATTTATTTGCTGAGGCAAAACAAGAAATCATGGTTTAAAGACAGTTATGCAGGCTCTCCTCAGAGTTCTCTAGACTGAAACCCCTAATTTTCTCACTCTTTCCCCCATATCTCTTGCTTTTGAAGACTCTGATAGACCTCAGCACTCATCTCTGGACTTTCTAAACGTTATTCACTTCTGATAAGTGTAATGCCTCACAGGACAAAAATATCTCTGTATGGCTTTACCACTTCAGCAGAATAGAATTTTTATCCCATACATTTTGAAGGTAATAGTCCTTTCTATATAGCCTAGTATAGTGTTTGCATTTTTATTAGTGACCTGCCACTGACATGTGATGACTGAAGAGCGTGGTGTCATCTTCATCAGTGGAAAAAGCTCATCAAGAATGAACTCCTCCTTCTCCTTCATTCTTTTTCCTCTTTCTTTCTTTCTTTCTTTTTCTTTCTTTCTTTCTTCCTTTCTTCCTTTCTTTTCCTTCCTTCCTTCCTTCCTTTTCTTCCTCTCTTCCTCTCTTCCTCTCTTCCTCTCTTCCTCTCTTCCTCTCTTCCTCTCTTCCTCTCTTCCTCTCTTCCTCTCTTCCTCTCTTCCTCTCTTCCTCTCTTCCTCTCTTCCTCTCTTCCTCTCTTCCTCTCTTCCTCTCTTCCTCTCTTCCTCTCTTCCTCTCTTCCTCTCTTCCTCTCTTCCTCTCTTCCTCTCTTCCTCTCTTCCTCTCTTCCTCTCTTCCTCTCTTCCTCTCTTCCTCTCTTTCTCCTCTGTTTTCTTTTTTCTTTCTTTTTTCTTTCTCTCTCTCTCCCTCTTTCTCTCTTTTTCTCTGTGATGTCATTTAGTACAAATGAGAACTCAGAGAACTAAATCATATATGTTAAATAACATGTGGATAATGACATGAGAGGATAACAGTGACCAATCGTGGCCACAAAGTTGAGAAGTCTCTTTACACACATGAACTGGTAGCACAACCTCTCATTACTCCAAAAGCTGGGGCACACAAGATAACACCCATTTGCTTAACCAGTGGCAACACTTAAAATCTCAAAGCTAGTGCATCTCTAATCCATGAACAAGAGGAGCAGTACATAAGGATCATCACCTAGTTCTCATTGCTCCAGAGCAACCAGATAAAGAAGCAAAGGCCACACAATCAGCCCTTCACTGAACTGTTCTTCTTTAATGCACTTTTCACGAGGAAATCCTTTTCTCTGTGCTTCCTGTGCTCTCTTGGCCGTAGGTGAGTTACAAAGCAGAATGGAAAATTCATATGATGAGGAGAAGATATACATGCTTTTCTGCTTCCAGCAGTCCACCCAAAATTACAACTCGGGGACAGGAAAGGGATGATATCATGAAACTGAAAGCCTGATACTTCTAAAAGCATGGAAAAAAAAGGAAGAAGTTATTATTTTATCTGATCCAAATGCATGGTGCAGGCTCAAAAGTCAGAAAGCAAATAAAAAGAAAAAAAAGGTCTTTCTAGCTCATAAGTATATATATTTCTTTTTCTTTTTTTTTTACCCTTTTCTCTTAATCCTGTCAGGAAATTGGGACAAGCTGGAGCCATTCTCTTCTCTCCTGCTTCTACAACACTTTTATCTGCCTGATATAATCTATTCAGAGCTGCTTAGCCTATGAGGTTGCTTCCTAAGGGGCAGAGTCACCCCTATTTCTTCAAGTGCAGAGGAGGGGGCTTTCTCATCATCTTACCATTTGATGTGCAAATGTGTCCCCCCGCACAGAGGCACACACATACCTGCTTCCCCCAGCAGATTCTGCCTCCTCCTTGCATCTCTCTAATGTGGGAGAGCTAACGCAATGGCTCTGACACACACCTCGGTTCTGCCCCTGCTGCAGCCCCAGCAGTGACAGCGTGGAAATGGCACAGGCAGGAGGGAGCAAGGGTCACTTGGGTGTGAATTCAGTGTGGAGGAAATGTGGTGAAGGTGATTCAGGGAGGCATAACTCATGACAGACTGTCTGTCTGTCTGTGTGACTGATCCTGAAGAGACCTGCGGACATCAGGAAGGTTGTTCAGCTCTTGTTCAGCTCTTCCCACTGGGAAAATCTTCTCACAACTTTGCCAGGTTTTCGTCACTAGTGGTGTAATTGCCAATGGATATCTTGCCTGAGGCTTATTACCTATAAACGTGTGTATATGTATATGTATGTAAATGCTTATTTATGCATATATTTGTGCACATGTTGGCCAAAGCATCTTTCTTACTTGCAAGACAGGGACATGGTGGGCTAAATGCTTAGACTCACAGCATTGATTCAGAACATGTCATTTCTTCTAAGTTACATGACTTAGACTACGGTATTCTAAGAGTCTCCCTTAAAAATTATGAAGGGCACTACTGGCAATAACTAACGGCATATATAACACCCTATCATTGACAATTTTAGTGTCAAAGGCAAAATGGCAATTGTTCTTTTGAAAGGCCTCACTTTGTATGCTACTCATCAGACATTCGATGTGCAGAAGCAGAGATGACTCTTGTGTCAACCAACAGCTGTGTCATTTTTGATACCTGTGAACATCCACTCAAATTTGCCATGTTATTTTAACAGAAAGTCTGGACTTCATAGATGCTCTGTCAAGATGTCTTAGATTTTACCACCTAAAATCTCCACAGAGTCATTCATCCCTGAGCTTAGGTCTCTCACAGCTCCTAGGATGAATGTGCTTTTCACATGCCATCCCCATCAATCAGTGGTATGTTTCACCTCCCTCCCACACACTCCTCATCCATAGCTGAACTGCACATGTGCACAACTCAGTAAGACATTCCTGGAAGACCACCACTCAAATACAGCTGCTAGAGGGGAAAAAACATGAAGCAAGCAAGAGAGGGTGGCATGCAGTCGATAATGACCAATAAAGTAAAAAAGGATAAGGATAAACCCGATAATGAGCCTTTCTCTGTATATAAGCATGGATCATACTATAAAAGACTACTCTCTAAGGCAAATCCATAAAAGGAAGCCTAAAGCTGGCTGTCTACTCTTCAAATGTGAAGCGGTGAACCTTAAAGACCCCTCACTATAGCCGGCATGCTGATATAGAATGAGGAGTGTCGTATGTCTAAATGTAAAGCCTGAAAGACAGTTACCCCTGGCTCTAGTTCCTGCTTGCCTCAAGTAGTAAAATCTTAGATCTTCTAGGCTTACCGAAAATAAAAAATGTAGTCCTAGTGGATGAATTAAGCAGTTATTAAACAGCTTGGGTAACTCTTTCAGAGCACTGATTTATATTAATAAAATCCAGCCTCACTACTGGAGTCCTGCATTGGATTATTTCCCTTGGCCTAAAACCTTCCTTGGTGGTGCATGGTGTAAGCCCTCTGCATTTCTAGTGGTGAGACAGGAACCTTGCAACCCACCATCTGCAGGGATGTAAGGCATAATAGCTCAGTAGTGCATGGAAGGTGCACTCTTGACTTACCTCACCTCCTGAAGTCATGCGTGAAAGTATCATCTACATTAGGACTTAGGGCTTGTATCTCATCTTGCTTGGGCTTGGAGACTTTGTTCTGATGTGAGCAGTGGCAGAGTGGAGAGAGGGGAATGCTGCCCACCAAAACCAGCATGAAGGGGACTAATTTAACAGCAGGTCAGGACTGCACAGAACAGAAAGCAGAACAGAACAGCTACCTTGACCAAATCACCTTCAGACTAGTCCAGAATTTCTTGAGAATGTGACCAACAAGCATCTGAAATCCATTAGGACAGAAAAAACGCATTTGTGATTCACTTAAATCTATTTTTGTAAGTTTTCTGCACACTACAGTTCCCAGTGCGCTAACCTACCAGGCTAAAACTCTGATCACTGTCTCCAAACAGACATCGGCTTCTCTAAGGCTCAGCTGTAGCTTAACTAAATTAGTCTGAGTTTCCCGTCACCTTCAGGGAGAAGGCAAAGACTCAGCACAAACCACGTCGGAAGCTGGGTTGCACTTGTGGCGTAGATAGCCCTGACATCACTGGTTGCAATCACTGAGCTCAGACTAGCTGCTTTGAGTGATACATCTCCTTTCCAGGACCTGTTGTAGAAGAGGGCCATGTGTTCATGATTTTCTCATGATCTAGAGGGAGTGGATTGCCCTGTGCCAAGATATTCCTGATGTTTCTTCCAGGCTACAGATTTTTGTGCCTGACTCTATGCTATCATCTTAACTCCACCAGAAAATATCCTGGTTGCTGGAAATCACAAATATTGTTTCACAAGCCTCACTGCCTGCAGACCAGACCAGAGATACCGACCATTACTTAAACAATGCACAAAGGATTTAAGTTCCTTGCTAAGCAGTCCACAACCTCCCCTCCTCAAAAAAGCCATACCTTTCCCATATGTGTGTTATGTGTTTCATATAATTTATTGCACACATGGTAAAAATATATCTGACAATATATAAAATGCAATTTTTAAAAGAAGAAGAAAAAAAAAAGAATTGGCCCATTGTTCTGCTGCTTAAAATATGGGACACCACACGATATATGTTAAAATTATAAGAATATGTTGAAAATATTTTATGTCATTCCATGTAATATATTTGAAATATCATGACAGCTGCTATAGGCTGTAATATGTTCCATATTGTCTGATATATTCTAAATGTCTGTGTAATACATTTCATGAAATACATGGCAAATGAAAAAATGAACAAAATTTTTCCCTTTGCTTAAGCTGAGTCCTATAATAAATAAATATACTGGTACATTCATGGCAGAAATAAAGAAAAAAAAAGTTTATTCCTAACACCTTTTATGTTCTTATTTATTGACATATGGGTAAACAAGCTTTTATTCATAGGAAACAAGAATTTCACAGAAATCATGATTTTACCCCAGTACACAAGTTCTTCAATTACAGGTCTGAAAGGATCAGTTGCAGAGAAATAGTAACACCCGGTGATTTACATAACCCAATGAAAACAGAAAACAGAATGAAGCTATACAATCAGTCACACTTGCAAAAGCCACTTTACAAATATTTCATTGAAGCCATAAAACTGTTTGATGAAAATCATCCTTCACACAGATGCCACAAAAGAGCATCCCCCACTCAAAAGCCCAACTTATTGTTACCAATTGCCTGACATATTGTTGTGCTGAAGGGCTTAGAATATTATGTTCCATTCCAATGAAAAAATAGAAAACCATAGGATCAAGAGACGGAAAAGATTTATTAGCTTCCCTTTCTTCTCTTTCTAGCAGCCCAATCAGGAGGATTTCCCATTGTATAAGACACGGAAAAAATTCCCTGTGTTCTTATGCTGTGCAATGTGAGGGGAGAGAGGAGGACCAACTCCAGAGGCAGAGAAGGTGGTGTTCGAGGAAGGCAGCAATGTGTTCTCTACAGCCACTGGTGACCAGAGAAGGAGCCCGGAGCTTACTCTGCCACGGAGGAGGTGTAAGCTAGACATCAGGAAAGCGTAAAAAGCGCAGGTTACCAAACCTCTCAGGCATTCTACCTGGGGTTTTGAGGCACCCCTTTGTTGGAGGTTTCATGTGCCAGGTAGACAAACCAGAGGAACTGATACAAGGGAACAGGTTGTCATATCGCTGAAGCCTCTTCTTCCTCTGGCCCATTCAGTGATTAGGTGATTATCAAAATGCATTGCTATGTTAGGAGAATATCTTAGACAGTTTAATATGTAGAGACCCATTTTCATAGCCGTGGTTTCAGGGTAGGCATGTCATCAACTCTAATGCAGCCAGACACGATGCAGAAAAGCTGCTGGACGTGAAAGGTAATAACCACTTGAACCAAGAGGAAAGATAATTTTCAGGGTTATACATCTGGCCAAAATTCAGGTGATTTTGGCCCACTCCACCCATTCACTCACTGCTTGCTTCCTTACTTGATCTTCAAAACGCAGTTCCAGCATTGCACTACCCCCAGCCTCTACCTAGCTTGGCTATTAGTGCAGGGATTTTTCTTTACAATGCTAAGATGCAGCAGCCGGCACAACAGGGCCCTGATCTGACTGGCTGTTCTCACACCCCATTGCAACACAGTTTTCCATTCGACCATTCCTCTAGGTTGGCTTTTTTGCAGTCCCCAGTCTTCCTGGGTGTTTTTTAGGAGTGTCAGTTGCTGCAGTCATCTGCTGCTCCTGTGTCTACAGATCAGTAGTTAAACCCACCTGTATGCTACGGAGAAAATATGCCTTTGCTGATGCTAAAAATGGACTGCTGTGGGACTATTGCCACCTACATCTCTGCAACCAGAGTTTGAAAGAATGGCCCATAATGTCTTTGTGCCTCAGTTTCCCTACACATGCCAGAAAACAAGAATGCCTATGATTCAAGTGGTGAGGTGAAATTGTAGGATCGTTTGTTATTTCATGGTCCGTCTGTCTCAGACAGAACCACCACATTAGCAACTTAGATGCAAAATACTCTAAATGTCTGAAAAAGACCAATATCCCAATATCTTTTTTTTTCTGCAATGCAGTCAAAATCCAATGCTGAATTTTGTCCAGATTTAACACACTTTTATGTGCTTATAGCTTATGAAAAGTAACAGGGCTCATGCACGTTCAAACGCTTTGCAAGATAGAGATGGGTTCATGTACATGTGGTGATACTTTGGTGACAGCCCTTCCCTGTATGTGTTATGATAGAATAGTTAGGGTTAAGCAACTTTGAACCAATTCACATTTTAGGGGCTGGGATATACTTATCTGCCCAGTGAGTCATGATTTCCTTGCTGTTAGCTATTAATAACCCTTGGAGGAACTTTTCAAGCTGATAACCATTTCCTATCATTTTTTTGGCGTTTTGAACATGTTTTTATTTTATTTTCCCATTTCTCCCAGTCTCCCAAAGGCAGCCAGATTCCCAGAACCCTTGTGGAGTAAAGAGATCGCTTCCTGCCCTTCCCGTCCTCCTGCTTCCTCCACCCTTTCCAGGCCAATAAAAGGACTTAAAATTATTGAGATCATCTTTTTCTTTTTTGGGTCTGTTTGTTTTGTTATTTTAATGTGGTCAGTTACTCCGTACTTTCTCATTTTCTGGCCCAGACATTCACCTTCTCAGTAGAGTGGATGTAACATGAACCAGTGAACTTTAAACATTTGGGGCCAGCAATAGCCCTTAAAGCAATATATATTTAATGAAGCAATATATATTTAATTATATATAACCTCCCCCAAGGGTTAGAGTTCAAACACTAGCTGATAAGAAAGTTGCCCCTCTAGCTTCCTTAAGTGCTGAATTTGTTAGGTCTTGTGACACCCTTGCCTCTTTATATCCGAAAGGGAGTGCATGCAGCAATTGGAAGGAACAGCCCATCAATAGGGTAGAATGGAGAGTGATTGCACTTTGCAGTTCCACTTCTAAACTAAGCATGAAAGACAGGGAGTAGAGTAATCCTCAGTACACTTTGTTCCTGCTCAGGAGAAGCTTGCTTCCTGGACCTAACAGTCTTTTTTACAAATGGGAATTTCAGCTTGTGGACATGTTCAGAGTAAGGAAACGTTTCACGCAAACTTTGAGAAAACCAGTGATGTCTCATTTGTCTAGAGGAAAAGTGGGAAACATGTTAGCACAGATGCCCCCTGAAAGATGCAAACAGGGGACGAGAAGATCTAGAGGGATTATCAGGATTTCGCTTTAAACACATTCCACCTCACAGATGTACAAGAGAGAGAATGGGAAAAAAGACAGGGAAAGCCCAAGATGAAATCACTTCCAGATGCAGCCCTTGCCCTGATGCAGCCAGATCCCTGCTGCCTCTCCAACAGAACATCTCAGCTTCTCAGAGCTCATTAGAATCTAAAAGAGGGTCATAGACAATAACTGTGTGCCTTAAATCTTGTCCATCTCACAGGCATCTTGTCTCAAGCAATCAAAGGCAGCCTATGCTGGCACAGCCTGATAATTAGCAGGCTGTGCTTCCAGCTGGTTTGCAGGCACATGGCAGGTTAAACAATAAATAAATCAGATTAGGCTGAAATCTGTTAAGCAAGAGTGGTCCTGGCATTCAAAGCCATTTCTTCAAAGCTTTGCAGATCAGTGCTCAGGTTTTATTTTCCAAAGCCTGTTATCATGGGTATGGCTACATGGTACTTTGCAGACAGACACAAGATCATTTTGGCTGAGCTTTGAGAGGAGGCATGGATTGGCTTTAGACCAGAAGCAATATAACCTCCTGAGAAGGCAGGTATATGAGCTCTGGTTGGCTTGTGGCTGATCCAAGGCCTGAATAGAGCAAGCTGCTATCTTGTGCAGAAGGAATTTTCCTTGCATGACCTGGGGAAATGCTTGTGCTCACTTGCAAATCTCACAGCCCCCATCCAAATGAACGTTACCAGTTCTAACTGCTCCATGGACTTTCCTGCAGAAGTGCTTCATCAGGAGCTCAAGGTCTGTGCAAGAAAAAATATGGGTTATTTCTTTGTTAAAGACTCATTGCAATTTATGTGTGATGAGGAGAGGAAAGGTAAGATAAAGTAGGCCTCCTTTTTAATCATAGAATCACAGAATCATAGAATCACTAGGGGTGGAAGGGACCTCAAAGATCATCTAGTTCCAACGCCCCCGCCCTAATAAATAAGTGTTGTCTATTCCCCTGGGATCTAGGGCTTTAGGAGCAAGTGGACAGGAAGCTTTGTCAGCATTCCAACAGAGCTGACTCCGCTCTTTGACGTGGCTCTGCCCTTCCTGGAGCAAATGCTTCTACCCTGGAGAAGAGCCCCAAACCACCTCCACCCTCTCTCTCCAACAGTTCCTCCAGAAGTCTCTGCCCATGGCACCTTATGTCTGCGTCTTTCACCAAAGTGAGGAAGGAGTCTGTGATGTCCCAGGTGGGCACATCAATGAGCAGCAAAGAAGAGGGCAGACTCTATCAAGTCAGTGGAGCTCCGAGAGAAACAACACTCTGTATAAAGAAGCTCTTGGGGAAATACAGAGGTTAAATTAAGTGGAAAAGGAGTACTTCATTTCTGGAAACACTCAGGAAAGTCTAAGGCATAGAAAATACCTAGTGGTGACATCTCTCAGTCCCAGAACTTGACTTCTTGTGCTCAATGCTATATCAACACAGCTGAGAAAGGTGGTCCCTGGTCACAGAACTTACAATGCCATAACACCAGAGAAGAAGGGACAAGCAGCACTGAAGTGAAAGGGATCACAGGCAACCCACCTGCCATCTTGACTCTGCTTCCCTTCCAAGCCTGATTGGAGAAGCAAGAAAAAAGTTTAGAAAGGGAACCTGATGATGAAGGTTGCATGCTTTTTCCCTCACACAGCCTGTGAAGGACTGTTTCTGTAGCAGTCAAGATGCTATTGCTTTTAGCACATGTCTCTCATTTTCCTCAGGTTTCCTCAGGTTTTTTCCATACAGAGCTTAATGAAACTCTCACTAAAAATTACCAGTTCGCAGCAAGGCTAAATGACAGTGTTATAAAACAAAGATTCTTCAATGCCCAGGCTGCAGGCAGCTTCCAAGCAATTCATTTTCTTCCCCCATACCTCCAGCTGCCTCTTTGCTTTGGGAGAAGAAATCAAGAATCTGCCGAAATCAAAACATGCAGTGCAATTTCCCCAGGGAAAATACATACATCATAGTTAGCGAGTTGCTTATAGAAGCACTTTTCAACCTTTCCAGGCTGTGTTTTGCCTCCCGGAGTGGAGGGATCTTCTTTCCCTGTTCATAGTACCTCACTGGCCAGGCACATTGCTTTAGTTAAGAGTTGTTCTACCCAGTGGGATACATTTCCCCCTTAAAATTATTTTCAGATGGAAATAACGGGTTCTCTCTCACTCTCCCTTCTCCCTCCCCCAACACCGCTGAGGAATATTCTCCATAGGCTGCATCTAGATATGGTGAAAATTTGTCATGTTTTTATCTTGTTGGAAATCTGTCAGAAATCCCAACTCTAACACATATTTTTTTTCCCATAAAAAAGCTCCACATTTCTTCCCCCTTCCTCCAAAAAACAAACAAGCAAAATAATTTCCTTGGGGGAGGAGAGTCAGAGCTCAGCTGCTTTGAGATCTCATCCTCTGTGCCAGGGTAACTGTAGTCTTCTCCCTTTCTTCCCCAACAAGTGCAGAAAAGGTTTGCTCTCAGGAAAGGCTCAAAGGCACAAGGCCATCCTGACATCATTGGTACTTGGAAGCTGGGGAGCTGGTGCCTTACTTGGTCTTGCCACTCTGATAACTACTGACAATTTGGGCTCCCACCCTTCCTTCTTATCATCGGCCGATTCTGCGCTTATCTGGCTGTGTTCAGGATGGCTTCTTAAACTATCTTTATTGATGACAGATCTAGCAGGGATTGATGGAGATATTTTATAGGTTTGGCAGTGAGAGCTGGGGTGGTGCTAAATCTCCTCTCACTCAGCTGACCCCAAAAACATAAAACTGGTAAAGCATGCACTCACAAATCCCTTAATTAGCCAATGCTGACATATCACATTACGAGTGTTAAGAAGATGTTAAATGAGGTTGTTTTTAATCCACTGAAGCAAAAGAGAGAATGCTCAAATTGAAAGTTTACCCTGTCTCTTAGACATTAAGTCAAATTCCCAGAGATACATGAAAACATACATCTAGCCATATAACCTTCTGTGTTTATCTTTATAGATTGTTTAAAATCTGTGACATAATCCAAAATTGCTCTGATTTCCTTTTTTTTCCCTCACGTCCTTGAAGTGAATGGACTAACTTTGGATTGCATTTGGCTAGGGGCTGTACTTGCAAGAAGCCAGATTTGCTGTCCAAACGACTGGGCCAAAGATTAAGGACAGACAACTTAGTAATGTCATATCAGATCTGTTCTTTCTCATTTTCCACTTCACCCTCTTCCCTGATCTCCCAACTCAAGATGAAAATCAGCCTCTAATTCTGAGTTCTTGTAGACAAGAATGGGATGGATTCCTTTCTTGACACCGGACCGCTTTTGTGCATCAGCCAGCAGGAGTGGTATACAGTATATCTCCCTTGCATAATCTGGCTCTTTTCTCTGTATTTTTCTCCAACTCTTTGTCTCTGCCAACTCTTGGGAGCTCTCAAGAAGGGAGGTGGGAAACTCTTCAGTAGAAGGAGTACTTCACTATGGCATCATTATTGTGTCATACTAAGCAACAGCATGTTACCCCACGGATATCCCCAGAATTATTGCCAGGAGTTAGAACACACTAGGGCCTCTTTCCCTGCTAAGTGGTCTGTCAGCTTTTGCTTTGACCATGGTCCTACATTCACAACAGAAAGAGTTCCCATTAAGCCTGACTGAATCGGGAATGAGGAGACAGTTTTCAATTTACTTCCTTGGTTTGAGAGCTTCAGGACAAAACCCCAAGCTCTGTTGGGAAGGCAGCTCCAATGACTTGTGCTTTGGGGTTTTTCCCCCTCAGCACGAAGAAAAACCTCGAATCTCAGTACAACATGTGTAACAAGAAATTTTAAGCAGTTTCATGTCAGAATCCATCAAACAGCGACAGTTAAAATCCTGAGTCATTTTTGACAGCCATGGCCAGAGAGCATTTCTATCACGCAGAAGCAGTGGCTGGCTCTGTATCAGCTTTGTGTTTCTTTGGCAACTTGGAACATTGCAATAGCTGCTTGAAATAAATGAACCCCTCCTTTTCCATTTCTTCTTCTTCTTCTTTTAAAGATAAAATAATATTTGGGGATTTTGCTAATGACAAAACACTTCTTTTCAGTGGCTCTTTGCAGCTTCCCAACCTGCAATTGAATAGCACACCATTGTTTAGAGCTGGTTAGTGAGGAAAATAAATAAATAACCATCACCACAAGCAGCATGTATCTCCCCATCTATGCTGCTCCAGTGACCCACCACTGAGAACAAAACCTTCCTTGTTCTGTGTCATCTGACTTGATCCTCTCCTTTCGCCTCCCTCTCTCTTGAATGCATGTGTAACGTGGCTCTCTTTGAAACCCCGTCAGCCTAAGCAAGATTAATGTTTGCATGGGGGTGCAAAGCTGGCTCGGAACAATATCAGCTTTGAGAGTCCTGCCTTGTCCCAGCTCTGGAGATGGGTGCAGGAGCCACTTGGTACATTATTCCTTTATTTATTTATTTATATTTGAATATCTTGGTTCTTTTGAAGCAAGCGTTGGCTGCAGGCCCACAGCCAGATGGAACTGAACTGCTTTCTAAGAAAAACATGAACAAGGGAATTGCATTTTGATGTTGTAATTTCTTCATAGGGGTATTTATTTCCAGTGCTCTTTTTTCCCCTCTCGTTCCTCCCCCA
This sequence comes from Psophia crepitans, assembly GCA_013399095.1. Lineage (NCBI taxonomy): Eukaryota > Metazoa > Chordata > Aves > Gruiformes > Psophiidae > Psophia > Psophia crepitans. The sequence goes on along the minus strand of VWZZ01005992.1, from coordinate 430,501 downwards.
CCTCTGGAACTTGGTGTACAGAAGTTAAAGAAGCTATCAAACTTCTGTTGTTGCTGCTGGTTTGGTTTGCATTTGGTTTTAATACTGAAGAATTGGGGGCAGACAGCTCCAGAAAGGGAAATACACAGATTGGGCAGTGAAAGCAGTGGCAGATTGCATCATGGTGTTCTGGTCCAGTGAGGAAGAGGAGAAATATGTCTTCTGAGTGGCTTTGTTCTCATCACTGTCCTTTCACATCTGGTGAGACTGCAGACAAGGTCTGAGTGCACTGTGAGGGACTGGTCGGGATCCATTAACTCATTTCATCCATCTAAACTAAGAAAGAGCCATCAAGTGGTAACTTTATGTCATTACGGTGTGGGCTAAATTAGAAGTGGATGTTGAAGGCTCTGTATGGAATTTTTGCATCCTAAAACACCAGTTTCGGTTTAGTACAGGGATGAGCTCCATTCAAGTCAACAGTACTAGCCTGAGTTATATTCTCCAAAGATTTCACCCAATGTATCTCTTCTTCTTGGTCAGCAAACATATTTCAAAAGCCCAAGCAAACTAGCTGTCTTTTCTAAGAGTCAACTGTTCCTCTTTTTGCTGAAAAATCTCAGAATGTTCCCATAAGCCTGCAACTCAGTTCCCTCAGAATAAAAGATGGCTGAGGAAGGATGCAGTTGTTTTAGTATTTTGCCCTTCCAGAGCATGAATGTGGAAGTATTTTGTTCACAATCAGCTTGAAGACGTGTCTTCATTCAAACAACGAAAGAAAAAAACCATGAAGATCAAACACCTCAGTTTCTGTCACTTTTTTGCAACAAATGATGATTATGAAACGCACCTTTTCATTCTTTGGTACTGCTTGAAAGAGGGATTATAGGTAAAATAAAACACTGTGCCTTTAAGGTGTACTTTATCAAAACTTAGTGGCAGGCGTTTCTTCAGAATTTCAGTGTGTGTCCTGACTTTGTAGGACCAATAAATCTTCAGCATTAAGAAATCATTCTCTCATCTCTGCATCTCTCTGGATAGGGGGGAGGAAAGATCAAACAAGCATTATGGGTTGATTTATCTGATTTCCATCATGTTCAACAGAAAATGAGGAGGAGCAGATTTGTCTCTAAAAGCAATACACTGTATTTATGACCACCACAACGGGCTTTCTGACTGTCTCAGGGAGGAGGAATAGAGACATCACAGAGCAGTGAATTTCTCTGCAAAAAGATTAAACAAACTTAGCTTGATATTTTTCTGTAGTTCTTTCTGGAACTGAGATGGTCAAAGCCACTAGCTAAGCTGAAGAGATAATGGATCACCACGTCTTACAAGGTAATACAAGTAGAATCAAGACATTGTCTTTACTGAAAATAGTTGAGCAATGTATGAACCTCATGATCACACAGATTAGCTGGCTGATTTCTACTTACCCAGAGATTGTACAAGGAAGAGTTGATGGTGTTCCCTTTTCAGATTTAGAGGCACTGACCTTAAAAATTAATCCCCTACTGTTTTTGAGATAGTTCAGAGACTGCAGCACACTCACCCTTACAGGATGCTGTAGTCCCAGCCAGACTGCTCTCTCCCAAGCTACTGCTGCTCCTTCCTAGGTTGCAGGAATAAAAGTACAAGAGACAGTTTTATGATTTATTTTGGTTTTGTTTCAGGCATGAGGTATTTGCTGTTGCAAAGTGCATGACCCCAAGGAATGCTTCTCGCCACTGCTGTCAACCTATATGCTAGAGAGTGACAATACAGTCTGTAAACATGTTGGAGGGTAAGATGCCATGTCAGAAGAGAATTGGAGTCATTCATTTCGTAAATGTTCTTAATTTTCAAAGGTCACTTTTTGTATACCATTTGTTTCTAATCTCTTGGTTTCTGGTTTAGAAACAAACAAGTGCCAGGAAAGAACAAGGAGACAGAGTGGTTTGAAGGTAAAAGGGGAGAATGATCTCATGCACCTGGAGTTGATAATGGTCTCTGGTGCTGAATAGTTAATTTTGGGGTTGGGGTTCATCCAAGTAGTTTCTGTAGAGTGGAGAGACATACAGTATATTTGTGTGCTACCCAGGCACCCTATAGATTTAGGGCAAATGTAGCTGAGAAGGCAGTTCCTCAGAGATCCACTTTGAATGTAGCATTTGTGACTTTTTCCATGCTTGGCCAAATAACATTATTACATGTTGCCAAACTCCTCAAAGCCTTTACTCTTCTGATGTAACAGAAATCTGGAAAGCCTCCACAACGCTGCCTGATAATACATCCCTAATTGAACCTGGAGGAGCCATTTTTCAAAGACAATGACTTCCTGCAGTTGGTCTCTCTGCTGAGACTATCAGAAAGTGAATAGAACAATACTAATTATAATGGTCATTTTTGTAACATAGATATCTCCTCTACAGTCTTTTAGCTACCATCCATTTAAGAGGAGAGTCAATTAGAGGGTGAAGAAATGGGATTATTATGAAATGAGAGAGGTGTGTGGAACAGTAGCACACAGAGTTACCTGTGCATGTACTGTCCTCAGAAACAAATACAAAAAATTACACATCAGAAAAAAAAGATCTAAAATACTTTCTCAGTATTATTTCCTCTGGATCTTCAAAAAGAGAGGTGTTGAGTTTGGTTTGTTGTTTTTTTTTCCCCCCTTTGTTTTTCCATCTATCTGATCTGTGTGAAATTTGGGAGAGAAAAGTAACCTTTCTCTGACATATTTTTCAGGGATGCATAAGCAGTCATAGGATCAATGATGCTCCTTCTCCACCAAACAGCTTGTTTGTCCCTGGGTCCCTAGTTTACAGAAAATAATTCACAAAATGAAAACCAGAAGCCTAAAGTATACCACTTTGCTAATGAAACCCTTTTATTGAGGGAGCTTGAGAAAAATGAAGCCTCCTTAGCACTGGGCTTAAATTTCTCTCGAGAAGAGGGAATGAAAAGCAGGTTTCAGCAGAGTCATTCTGGGCATAAAGAGAAAAATTTGGCAAGTGTGTTGGTCAGTGGCTGATGTCAGTAGCAAGCACGTAGGACAATGATGATCTGGTCTAGGTACGTCTTGGTGTCTTAGTTTATGCCTGTGTACCAGTAAGAGAATAATAGCATTATAAAGAATATAATCTGTATGTAATATTAAAAAAAAATATTTACAATGTTTTGTGCCAAGGAGATTATACGTCATTCCAAAAAGTAGTAGAAGGATTGGCATATAACCTAAAGGCCTATAAAAACAGTAGTGGACATTGGATAAACTAACATTTCTAACAAAACAACTCCTCCTAGAACAACTCAAGGTTTACACATGTCCATTCTAAAACAGATTCTCAGTGCCTGGGACTTGCATGGTGAGACTTTACCTCTGGAGTCCCGCAGACCTTTCCTTCCATTTTACCTCTGGGAATAGCATGGTACTTTATTATCTCCTCCTAAATGAGCAGCTTGAGACTTGTCCACTGCCCACTCAGCAACTGCAGCAGTGAGGTGCTCTAGTGAGCAGCACTCCTGCTACAGCCTCCTCCTTGCAGATGTAACCAGTCACTGCATCTTTTAAGCCAGCTGCCAGGTTTAACCCTGCCTTTTCCTTCTACACCTGCAGTCAGAGTGGTCATTCATCTAACAGCCCTGACCAAGAGCCAGACTTTCCTGCCCACATAAGATGGCAGAGAAATCACAGTCACTATCTCTGTCTTCCTACGGTGGAGCTCCACTACTGTGTGACAGAGAAACGATGGAGTCACCACTGGGTTAGAGGTTGTTTCTCATGAAGATGTAAAGTCTCATTTTCTTGCTGAGGTGGGAGTCTTTCTGCACTTTCTGAGAACTTCATGATACACGATACATGTCTGCAAACTCCCCACCCACCCCTGCAGTAAACAAAAATGAAACAGCAAATGTCCATGCCATTACTTTTGGAATGTCCTCACAGCCATATTTCTAACCTGAATTTCCTGAGGCATTACAATGTACCAAGGGCACCATGGTGGATTAGATAGATTATAATATTCCCCCCAAGTCTTACATGATTATTTTACATCTTTGTAGGAATCTCCACCACTGAGATTTGGGGCAGGTGCTGTTCTTTCTCTTCTTGAATCTGAAACCACAAGACGCCACGTTGATTCCTTTCCCGTGATCTGTCTGTACATCACATTCAGGAAACAGCTTCCAGCATCCTGGTGTGATAGAGATAAGCAAGGTGTGAGTGTACAGACTACACTTCCTAAGGTTTCCCATGTCTTTCTGGCAAGAAGAAAGCTCCCTGGATTCAAGTCTCTATTTTGATTTATCGCCCTTAAGAGGAGAAGTGGCAAAAGATCTACGGCTGAAAATTACTCTATGGTGAATTGACTGTAGTAGCTTTATTTTCACAATCTACCGCAGCCTGTGGATAAAGGTTTTTCACACTTGCACTGCATTTTTTGAGCCAGTTCAGAAGGAGAGAAATCCGACCTTGCACTTGAATATGTCATTTCCCACCTATGGCAGAAGAAGCTGGGTGCAGACTAGACTGGAGGGAGGACATGCAGGAAAAGATGAGTGCAGCAAGAAAAGGTAGAGAACAGGCAGAGGAAGATCAGAGACAAAGGGAAGAATAATCTCTGCAGTCTGGAGAAGAACCCCAGAAATAGTCACCCTTGGGGGCATGTCACCCTGCTGTAATTTCATTTTATCTACAAGGCAGCACAAGTTACTTCTGTAGCTTTTTATGGATGACAATGTGGATTTCAGTCATGGTGGATATTGCAGTTGGCCCTTCTCAAGCTTCTTATCACATAGAAGGTCTTTCAGATAAAGAAAGGGTGGTGGGGCGGGGCGGGGCGAGAAGCAGAAAAGGCCTTGGCTCTGTGTAAGCATCGCCCAACAACATCTTCATCATTATTATCTTTAAGATTAGGATGCTGTGAATTTCATACAAAGTCATGATTTTGGGGTGATGCTAGATATTGTTTGAATGTTTGAGACTGTCAGAGCTTCATTCTCTATGGAATGCTTTGTTTTGAGACAGAGAAGAAAAACTTCTCTATTTATAATCTGAAGTAGGTGGCACAACAGCCACAAAATGAACCTGACCTGTAAATCAGGAATGAAATGTATCACATAAAGTGCCCTACCTAAAACCCTTGTAGCAGGAAAGACATAAAAGAGAAAACCCATGCTGTGAAAAGCCAATACAAATGCAATAAGTGTTTTAAATTGCTTCTCTATTGCCCTTTCAGAACTGTTACTAAAACAGGAATGCATTTTTCAGTGCCGGATGTTCATCCGGAGTGTCCTTTTTAATCACATTCACAAGGAAATACTCATAGCTCTAAGCATCAACCAAGCTCACCCACATGGTTATTCGAGTTTTGGTGCTCTTCATGAAAATATCTTTTGCTCCCAGCACCACTGCCACAGCAACCCAACTTCACTCTCAGTAGGGGAAAAAAGTCAGTTGGGCACAATTTTCTTTAGTACAAATGTTCTCAGGATTCCAGTGCCACGTCTAAGCTCTAGAACCACTTGTAGAAGAATAAAATGAGATAAAGAAATTAAAATGAGAAATCTTTGCTGCTGTGGACCAGTACCAGTTATCATATTCCAGACGTGAGTTCTCCATGAATACAGCTACCAGGAGAAAAGAAATGAGAGTCACCATGAAGTTGTTAAATCTGCTCAAATGGCTTGCCTTCAATTTCCAGGTATGACACTGTCATTTCACATCAGTTTTCTTTCAAGAGTAAACTTCTGGAACTGATTTAAGTTAATTTAAGAAAACTTTAGATCCAGACTCATGGTTCTGGCAGAACCTGTTGCAATTCTAAATGTTTTCTTTAAGAACACAAAAGAAGAAAAATCTATCATTTAGCACAATGGATCATTTCGGTGCCTATAAAGCAGAAAAGAAGCTTCAGAACAGTGGTTTGCAGTTTCTGCCTCTTCTGTCAGTTCCATGCAACTCTCACGTCAATGCATTTCCTTTCTTTCCCTGAGGGTGAAGTGCTGGGCATTTAGTCCTTCGATTACTGAGACTTCCTAACCATATATTGCATGAAAATGCAACATTGGGAGCTATTGCCCAGAGGCAGTCAGGCTGTTTTGACAAGCATAAATTCACAGCATCAGGCAGAAACTAAATTGAAGGCAGATATTTGCCAGCTTTTCCCTCTTCTCCACCCTTTTTGACCAGCTGTGCTATGGATCCAGCCTCCCTGGAGCTGTCCACAGCTGCATTTTCCACATAGCCTTTACCTGAGTGATATTTATGGTATGTCTTGGGACCGCTGCTTACCAGAGGGAGTGATTTGGCTGACTGTGTATGACAGGTCTGTAGACCATGACAGGTGCATTCAACACAAGGTGGCTTTCTTGCCAGAACTGGTTTACTACTAAGTTTTTGTTCATGACTGTCTAACGAACTAATTTGAAGGTCTCTTCTTACTTGTTATCGCACAAGTGCAGCCTTGTGGACAGAGAAACTGGTGACTGAAACTTTTCTGAGGGGACCATTTCTTGCTACATGTGGGCAAAGCTGATATCATTGGCCTTGACCTGTGCTCTCAGGAGCACTGTGGTTTGCAGATGTTTAGTAATACCCTTCTGTCTGGGCTGTATTTCTGCTGTTCCTGACACCTGTTTGTAGGTCAAAACCAATCTACTTGTCTCTGGATACTTCCCAGCCACCAAGTTCACCTTGAAAATGGCACATTACAAATAACCTTATAGATATCAAAAACCAGGACCAGCACACCCGCCTCCAGAAACATAGCAGCCATCCAAAACACTCCCTGAAATCTGTAATAGGCCGCCAAACTCCAGACACTATCAGATTGGCAGTGAAGACAATATTCTTGATAACCCCAGTACCAGACCCAAACATTCAGCAAGCAAGGCTACTCCTCCAGAGACAGAGATCATAGATGTAAATGAGCCTCCTGAAGAACATATGTAAAACGCACTACAATATAAAAAGAAAAACCCTATTAACAGCACACTTAGCTATCGCATTTCACGCTAGATTGGAATCTGTCCAGAACATCCTGAAACTACAGCCTTTGCGAACAGATGATCATTTGAGAGAAATTGTCCTCAAAGTTTCCCTTTGAACTTTCCAAATTGCCCTTGCCTCACCAAATACTTTATTAGAAGCAAAATTTCTCATGGTAAACATATTCCAAGTGGAGTGGGGCCATGCCAAAGCAATAGATCTAAAACTTGCTGACACATGTACATACCCTATAGAATAAGAGCTCCATTCCCATCCAAAAGAAACCATCAAAGCTTTGCATCCTACATGTACTCATTCCAGAACGTGATCTATTCTATCCAAAGCACCAAATGCCCTCATGGAAAGTATGTGGGTGAAACCCATCAACCACTGTGCACCACAATATTTTCACGCAGACGGTCTGCAAAAGACAGAAACAGCCAGTGGGAGAACGTTTCTCACAATATAACCACTCTCTTTTTTGACTTCTTAGTCTTGATCTTCAAAGGCATTCCACAAAACATCTTCAAAAGATGAGCTTTGGATGTCAAATTCCTAACCCAACTTCATCCTAAAAATCACAGCACAACAGAGATGCTGGATTTATGTCACAGTTTTCCCGACGCTATAGCCAAAGCACTTGCCATCTGTCTCTGTGACACAGAAATTATTGAACTTAGCACCTCTGTTAACATACCTTTCATTTCCATAAGCACCAAATACCTTTTTCTCACCAAATGTCAAGCCGATTAACACAATTCAGTTCAAGCTGCAAAGCAAGTTTCCCCCATCTTTATTAGCTGGAATGTTGCTTCTTCAGTTTCAGGCCCAAGAAATGGCTTGTCTCTGCTTCTTATCACTTGTTCTAACCAGGGATGTCATCTCTCCCTGCAAATCTCTCCTTGCTTATTTCACTAATGATGGTGTTACTGTAGCTGTGGGGCTAGTCCTACTACCTACCCAAACAAAATTTATACACCTAATAGGCTCAAGTCGGTCTGTTTCTCCACAAAACACATGTATCACAGGCAGCTCATATTTTCGCAAAGAGGCTGATTCAAACTTTTATATCCTTCATGGATCTGCTAGCAAGAATGGCACTTTCCCCAGAAATCCTCCCCTCCAGTGGGCTAACATGTCCCATGAGAATGGTCAAGGAGGTATCCTTGCTGCTAGACACCAAAGTCCGGATTTGAATGAGGGAAGAAGCAAGAAGTGCAATGTCAAACCCAACGTTCAGCAATGCTACACCACAAAGTAACACTGCTTGCTTAACACAAGTGTTGGTCAGTCACGAGGTAGCTTTCATATTGTTGTTGTTTCCAGCCCCTGTTAGTAGACATCAGCTCAAGCTTACCGCAGTTTTAATAGGACAAAAGAGGGGAATATAACTAACCACAGTGACACTGATCTGTTCATCAACATGTAAAAAGAGTAAACAAGGCCGAGAGCAATTCTTTTGAGCTGCAGCTTGGCTGGACTAACGGGTGATTACCCTTCACAGATTGAAAGACCCAATATCATCAGACATATTGGGAAAAGATGGTTTTAATTTATGTTATTTAGTCATGTAATCAGAGAGCAGTATGCATGTGTGTGGGAATTATTATGAGATAATTCTTGGAAGCTTGCTTTTCAGAATTTGGCTTAGGCTCTAAACTCTCCTGGAATTTATTAAGACAGACACTTTGACACTTCAGGTTCCTCCACTCTAAGACAGAGACCGAAATTGCTACGCCAGGGAATTCTGACAGCCCATCTCTCTTGATAGGTTTGCTTCAAGAGTGGCTTGATGATTCAAAGGAAGGGATAAACCTCCCGGTACAACACTAACTGTAGAAAGGAAATTTTTTTCCAGCCCATCATACATGTTACATATGCTGCAGCATAGGGTTGTGGCTCCTTTATAATTTTTCTAAAGCATACAAAACATGAAGTCTAGACTTTTAGACTGGAAAAGCTGCGTGGACCAGCTGGGACCCTGGAATGTTTCTTAATGTGAAAGACCGGGCAATATCAATTCCTTGTGAATGTCACAGATGCAACGTCCTCACTAGGACACCTGAATCGTTGGCTATTTCAGACACTTCATAAGCCTACAGCATGGATGGCTGCTAAAGAGGGAGCTCCCTTTCCAAGAACAGAATCTTGACATGTTTGACTAGTCCATGATCTGCCCAGTTGTATATCCTCAAAAAGATTCCTTAGAGTATCCAGGAATAGTTTTGAATCTACATATGTATACAGTTGGCAGGCACAAACTCCTCCTCTCTCCTGTGGGATCATACATCTCCATTCTACATGGATAAGGTGTGTTATTCCCATTTTAAAATGAAATGAGAAAGAAGAGACCATTTGCCCCAGGGAATTTGAAATTTCCACCTAAACATAATTTGTCCCCTTGATTCGCAGAACTTTTTTTTTTTTACTTTTTTTTCCTCCAGGCTTGGCAAGATGACAGAAAGCCTCCTACATTCAGCAGAGCAGAACGAACAACACTTTATTCTTCATCCGTTGCCTGCAATAAAGATAACCACTCAAGCAGAGCTGTCTGCATACGGAGAGGGATTTTATGGACTCAAGGTCTCTGCTTCTAGCAGGTGCAGCCCAGGCTGCTAGGAAAGGTAGGAAGGGTTAAAGTAGCACTTGGTTCTGCAAGATGTACAGGAATTGGAGAAGACAGAGGAATTTGCTGGATCCTGGAGTGCATGAATTTAATAACTTCAATTATCCCATCCTACCTAGAGAGGACAGGACCCAAACTATGCATGAGAGGAGAGGGAAGAGCTGAGTTACCCAAGGCTCAAGTGGACAATGGTGCACTAGAGAATTGCAGCTGATCTGGGGAAGTGAACCAAGCTTTTCCTAAGCCCCAATTGAGAGAAAGAAATATCTGAAAAATGTTCCACATGGAAACAAAACTTTTTCTCCATCTGCTGCAAGGGGGAAGAGAAGAAAGCAGAGGGGTATTTTCCACCCTATCCCTTCATTTTGCTCTGCAGGTTCATGTGACTTCAGTTTCACCTAGCCTGAAGGCAGAGACTATGCAGAAATAGAGATAACTTTTTTTCTGTTTCTTGCACACTGCAATGAGTGACACAATGTTGTAGAGAGAAGCCCAGTGAGGCTATTACAAAAGCCCAAGAGGCACCAAGATTTTCACAGTATTATTAGTTATCATTTAGAAATTTTTTCCTGGGAACAGAAAAAAACAACTGCTACAGATCCTCACTTGAAAGAGTCGAGAAAACATGAAGGGATAGATCAGCTGAATTAGTTTTGGGTTTTGGTAATTACCTCCAAAGCCTTTAGGGTTAAAATAAGGATAGAAGCCTTTGCATCTACCCTCCCTCTAAACTCATGCTCAGCTAATCCATGTCAGCTGCATCTTCCCTTGCCAATACAGAGGTGAGTGTGAGGAATTTCTGCATGTTACTTATTTAGCTATTACCTTTTATGGGTCTTTCTGTCTCCCACTGACTTTCTGGCTGCAGACGGGTTGGCAAGAGGAAAACCTCAAACGATCCTCTTCTGAAAGCTTTAAAAGCTAGGCAGAGGGAAAGAACAGTCTGACAAAAGAAGCAGACACCTGTGAAGTCTGTGCTTGGACCTGGGCTGCTACTTTTAGGGCTGCAGCTAGCACAGGGTATTGTCTCTGTTGAGAGCACTGTCTGCTTATCTCATTGGCATTTGGGAATCCACTGATCCTTTTTTTTCCTTTATGTGATTCTTTTTATGTGACTTTTCAGTCCTCACTTGTGTGTTTATTATAAGGCTTATGTGCAGACAATGAAAAAAAAATTCTCACTTTTTCAGGTAATGTTCAAATCCAAAGGTGGAAACAGACCCTCCTCTGGTGAAGACCCTGCCTAAGTAGGTGAAGAATAGCCATGAATGGGGGAGAAAGAGGTTCCCAGAGAGGCAGGGAGTGAGGTGGGCAATGATCAACTGACAGACAAGGGAAGGGTTGTGGAGGTAAGGAAGGAGCTGGGAGGACAGGACTGAAGTGAACATGCCCTGAAGTAACTCACTGGAGCAGGAGATCCAACTACCCAGCACGGTGCAGGGAGAGTCCAAAATCAAATTCTCCAAATGCCTGAAGCACCTAGATATAGCTGGAGCACGGGCTGGCTCAGTGTACAGCCTCCTGCACATGCACATGAGATAGCCCTCATGCTGGGATACACTCCTCCAGAAAACCAGGGATTCCAGTTGTGTTTGTGAAGTTACTACCAAATTGTTACCGCTGTGCTGTGAATGTTTCTTCGTCAGTGTGTTTTTTTTTATCTTGGCCAAGAAGCATCCATTAGTCTGGGAACAACGAGGAGCATTTAAATTTAATGATGACAATGAATATGCTAAGGAGGTGATTACAACCAGAAGAGCCTGAGTTTTTTTACTTACTTGCAGAAGAAGGGTTTGGAACACTGGAAAGCGTGAAACAGACATTAAGTTATAGGAAAGGTGCACATGGCAGGAAGGGAAGAGGAAACTTCACGGGGAGCTGTGTCAGAAGGAAGAAGTGGTAGACAAGGTTATTTTGTTGTGGAGAACCTGGCTTAGCTGTGAGACAAGCCAAGTCCAGAAAGAAACCAGAGGAGACTGACAACAGATAAATAAGCAGAGGAAGTCCTTGAACGGGGTCGGGAACTGCCAGGAAAGACGCTATTCATTCAGGAAGTTCATTCTCATAGAAACGTTAAGTACTTGATGATGCTTGAAAGCAAAGAGCAATGCTCCGTTCTGAAACTTTGTACTTCATAACAGATTTCCATAAGACTGTTTCTTTGCAATTATCAACAGAAAGACAAAACCCAAACCTACAACTTCAGTGGCAAAAGTGCACATTTCCAGTACAGAAGAAATCTGAAGGCTTCTAACGGGACTGAGAGTCCTGATGAATGGACCTCAAGATAAAAAAGCCCAGGATAAATTGAGATGCAGATCATCAGTACCTGTTAAGGGCCCTAAAACAGAGGAATTGCTGGAGGCTGCACAGGCTCTGGAGGCATAAAGATACTTCCGTGCCCCACAAGCAGGACAGCAAGGACCCTGCAGGAAACAAATTAAGACACCTTGATCTTTTCACTCTCTCCTGCCTGGCAGCAATGGAGACCTCTGAAAAGCCTTCTCGAAGACCTCCTTGGCAGTCTTGACTCAAGGAAAAACACTCCTTACCTCAGATCTAGGGTTTTTCAAAGCCTTTTTTACAATTCCAGCTATTTCAGTATTTTAGCACAAGTTGTCTGAGGGTGAAGATCGTATCCAGCACAATGACTCATGTGGGTTACAACCAACACATCCTTCATGTGGGCCAGAAAAAGCCATGTGTTTTCTTCATTGACAACAGCTTGTCAGCACAACTGATGCCTTGGTTACCAATCCCAGCACAGAGTTACAGTGCGAATAGGCCAGAATATGAAACTGCAGAGGCCTGTCTGCATGGATCTGGGATCTGATGCATGTCCTTGGTGAACAGGTCCAGAACATACTTCTCCAAGGAAGCCACAACAAAGTTGTTGCTTTTCCATGTGAGCACCATCCTGCCCAATACCTACACATCTCCCAAAAAGGAAAGGGTGTCTTACAATGTCCAGGATTAAGGATGGTGAAAGAATAAAGATGACTTGCACTGCTGTCTGTTTCTGTGCTAAGTAAGATCAAGCGCTTTGTTTATTACAGCATTATTACACCATTGATCTGATACCAGGGCTGCACACAACTAGAAAAGACTGCACCACTCTTGACTTTGTGTTTTGACTCTGCATGCTCACAGAAGGACCTGCTGGCTATTTCTGTTTTTCCTGGAGGCTCTAAGCAGTGAGGAAATTCAAATGTGTGGAAGCACACCCAAGAACTGATGATCTCTTGAAGCAGAGACTGGCTACAAAACTGGAGGCTTGGTTTGGCCAAACCTCATCAATCAGACTTTGTTTTTGCCAAACCAAACCCCACACCAGAAATGGTTTTGGAGTCAGCTTCCATTTTCTTGAAGCCACTGAAGTCCTGAGGTTATTCAAAGGTCTCTCTATCACCCATCTGCAATCTAAACCTTTTTTTCTGAAATGTGTTCTCTGCAGATTGCCTTGATATGCCAACAAAGGGTGAGACGCCAAGGTTGTCTGCAAATTTTTCAGTGTTCCCCAGCTCTGGACGTGCCCCAGATACTTCAGGAATAGCCTTTCAAGTGGTGGTTTGGCCCTCGTAGGCACAGGCGGTTCTGGGAGGAAGAAAGTCTCATGTTCATAGAAAATAAGATTAAGAAACAAAAATACTGAGCAAATGGCTTTGAATCTGGAAAAATATGCTCAAGTTGGGGTGAAAATTCCAGTTGTTTTTAAATGAGCTAATTTGTTCTTTCCTGTACATCAAATGTGGGAAGAAAAGGGGAAAAAGAATAAAAACAAAACAAAAAACCTTTGCTTTTTAATCTGACAGCTGCTTCTTCTGGAAAAACTATGTTTTTGTGCTTACAGTGTTAGACTGGGACATAAGAGGGTTGGGTTCAGTTTGTTGATGTGCCAAAAAATCCCTGCATGACCTCGGGCAAGTCACTTAGCCTTTCACAGTTCCCTTTGCAAATACGGGGGCTAAAATGACTTCTCTCCTCCTGTGTGTCTACTCTCACTGCAAGGTTTTTGGAACAGGCCTGACTCTTCCTATACGTTTGCGCAACACCTAGCAGAAAATGTGGCTGCTCTTCTAGTTGGAGCTCAGGAGTGAGTTTGTGATCCAAGTCATGTCAACATCCATATAAATTCTGCAAACTCCAATGCTGGACTAGATTTTTCAACTCAGGCCAGTCTTAAGGCAGTAAAGCATTATATCATATAAACAAGGCTGTAGATGTCACTCTCCCCTAAGAGGCTTTCCCTCTCTCTGCCTTGAGCTGCGTTGTTGGTTTAGGCTATTGTTAGAATGCACTTGCTCACACTTGTGGGATGTTTAGTTTAAGAAAACCCACAGGTGGCCCCAGGTTATTTTGCATTCAGAATATATGAAATCCCAGGGATGTGAAAGGGACTGTCTACCAAGCACCACTGTGATTTCACACGAGGTGCAGGTCAAGCCTTTACCTGGAATTCAGGATTTACAAGAAGGTTTTTGTGTTGGTTTGTTGGGGTTGGTTTTGTTGGGGTTTTTTTTTGGAAAAACACTTGAGTGTGAATCGGGGAGACCACACACATGCAGCTGTTTCTCACCGCCCATGATCTGACATGCCACTTAACCCTTGTGGTTTACAACCAGCGCTCACCACACTGCTCATTGAAAGCGCTGAGTCTCTGCTCATGCTAGGGAAAAAAAAGTCCCTGGGGAATTCCCCAGATGATGAGATCTTGCCAGTCAAAATTCAAGTGGAGGAATGGAGTATTGGGTTTTAGGAATGGGCAGACTTCAGGTGGAAAGATGAGGTCCATCCCCTTCACTGAACCAGAAGCCCTGTGTTTTCCAGGGCTGTCTTCCAAATCAAGCAGAGTCTGAAGCAAGAAGTAGAAAGGACCTCAAGAGAAAGCCAGTCAAGCTTCCCAGGCACTGCTGGTTTTGACAATTCAGGAGCAAGAAACTTAAGACAAGACAGGGTTGCTTCAGTCATCACAGCCATTTCTTACCAAATACAGACAGTCCAGGGATGCATTTTATTCTAGGAGTATCGTCTGACCATGTGCTGTGGACAGACATTTCCCAGTACCCTCTAACAAACTGCAAGATTTCTAATTAAGGCCAAAAGACACAGAGTGCACCATACCATCAGCAAAGAGGGGGAATGATGGTGAAGATCACCAGTCACTCCTGCAACTGCAGAGAACTTTACATGTGAAAAAGCAGATTCGTCTGCAACTGGTTCTCTGGGCTGTGCTGAGATTGCTGTCAACACTGTTGATGCTGACATTATTGGGATCCTCTTTTCCAAGGCCCATATTGGTGTCTCTTCGGATGGAAGTTGGGATAACCCTGGGGAGACTTCCCAGAATCTTTTCCATGAAAGGTCTCTTAGGACTGGTGGTCCTGAAGCTGCTGTTGCTTCCCAAGCTGCTACATGCACCAAAGAGAGACACATAACAGTTTGGATCTGGTGGCCAGCTAGAATTTACACAGCCCTTGGAGGTGAGAGCTTTATGCAGATAGAGGGACTTTTCATTGATGCTGTTGGTGACAGCCACGCTGGGTCTAGTCATGTGAGTAAAAGAATATTAACATAAGTTAACACAATTAAAGAGCTGTAGGACTCTGCCCACTTTATGTTAGATCAAGGAGAAAGCACAACCTTCTGCCCATCACTTGACAGAAGTTAGCTGGTCAACATCTGCAACACAAGATCGGTCCTCATGCCCTGGAGATAATTGAAGGTCACATGCACAGCTAACAGTCAAGAAAAAAAAGTTTCTGCTTCTCCTTCAGCCTTTCCTCTTCCATGTGTTTACCCAGTGAAGCAAGATTTGCAAGGAGAGGCAATGTCTTTATTGAAACCAACTGGCATAGCCGGGAAAAAACCCACCGTGCTTTCAGGCCTGCCAGCCCTTTGTCAGTCTCCAGTGAGGTGGACCAGCCTAAGCCTCTTGAAGATGAAAAACAGTGATAACAGCGAGCGCACTGAGCTCTGTGGAGGCACAAGGATCACACACTGACGTCAGCCATGGGTGTCTGAGACTTGGACATGATCCCTTTTTCCTCCCTGCCTGGTTTTACACTGGGTGGCTAATTTAGCAATGGCTCAGGGCTGTTGCCATAAGATCACTTAGCAGTTAATCTTTTATTTGGAAAGCTGTTCCTTCCCACAGAAGTAAACACCCACCTTATCAGGCATGCCATGGCAAAGGACGTTGTCCAGCTCCCCACCTGCTGTCCTTCCTCCCATTAGTGGCTTCCCTCCCTTTTGCAGGCATTCCCACCCACCATCTGCCAGAACATGTTGCACGCCCACAGCCCCACCAGTGAGGCTCATGGGCATGGCGTGGTCTCACCAGCCCAGCCTTTATCAGGAAACAGCCTGTTCCCTCCAGGGATGGGGACGTGCCTGGCAGACATGCAGGGTGTCTGAGCCCCCTCCTCCACCGCAGTGCAGTGCCTGGCCACCCTCCGGAGCCCCTTCAATCTCTGAAGGGCCATTAATGAAACCACAGGTGATTCCTACCGGTCACTTTTGAAAAGAAGAAAAAAAAAAAAAAAAAAGCAAGGAAAGACACAGCCTCTAGGCCAGGGGTAGCCTTTCCTTGTCACAGGCAGAGACTGTTGTATGTGTCCCTTCACACTGCATCTCCACTGTCAAACCCTTTTTCAACTCCCTCCATTAAATCTGAGGGCATCCTTAAAGAAGGCTGCTGAGAGGACTGCACCTGACTTGATTATAATTCCTCTTCCTTGCTGATGAAACTCTAGGGCCTGTTGCTGCTTTTATTATGGTGGTTTCAATAGAAAGGTGCCAGATCCTCTGGTTGTGTAAAGCCACTTCAGTCCCATTGAAATGGCTTCCTGTTTAGCTCCAGTGAATGCACAGAACATGCCGTGATGCTGAATTTCCTTCCCCAATGACTGCTGCATGGGAAGATTATCTGCTAGGAAAAACTCTGTTCTGACACTGAGGTCCAGAGATGAACATTATCCGCAGATCTGCCACAAAAACTGCAGATCAAAGAGCCTCATCAGTGCCTGCACTGAAAAATACAACACTTAATAACCATCATACAATCATGTGTACAACCTCAAAGCACCTTGCACAATAGAACCTCTGCTTGTCTCGCAGAGGGTCTACCACAATATTAAGTGTCCTATTTGTTTATAGTCAGTTCTCCATCCATAAAGGATTCCCTCTCAATACTTGAACATGTCCCATCCCTCTGACCAGGAGAGTTGGACACAATTAAGTGTCTTCCTCCAAATTCTGCCAGAGGCACTCCAACTTTTTACTGTTAGAATTTCACATTACTTTCCAGCCTCGTTACTCCACGTAACCCTCAAATTCCCATGCACCGTTGTGGATTTATTCTCTCCCTCCTCATTTTCACTCTCTTTTCTAAAGCCCTGCTCAGACCATTGAGCTTCACTCTTGCTCTACTGTTCTGTGCTGGGTAACATACAAATCCCTCCTTCATCCCAGATTCACGCCAACACAGAGGGACAAAGCATTCACCTGAGCAGTGGAAAATAGTCTGTGGTTCATTCAAAACCTCCTTGGTACTTTCTGGTGCAGATGAAGCCACCACCATTCCCATCCTGTCTGACAAAGAGAACAATGTAGGGTGTGCTCTACAATGTGCTACTTGCTCACTGTTTGTGTCCGTGTGCCAGCAAAGACTGAGGACCACTGATCTCAGTGAGACAGTGGTCAGCTTGTGGTAGCAACACACAGACTGCAAGAACGAGTGGCATAAAGTTTCAGCTTCTCCCTCCAGCATGTTCCCACCTGGGACTGCTTGGCTGAACTATCATCCAACCTATTGTATTCCATACTCTGTTCATAACATGTTCCTGCTCCTTAGAAATATTAGTCACTCTCTTTTTTTTTTTTTTTTTGGTACCATCACCATTCTCTGTGACATAAAAGGCTGCAAACCTTACAGGCTGCTTTTTCCATCCGTGATAAAACCAGTGCTACAGATCCCAAACATTTTCTGGATGTCACATTTTTATTTAAATGATACCTAACAGCTATAGAGCATAGAGAACTGCAGTTGTCCTTTAGGGTAACTGTTCTTTTAGAAACTCAGCCTTCACCATTCATCCCACCCAGCCTCCAAAGAAATAAATTCTCTGGCAAATTCCTAGGAAACAATTGTCCAAAATTCATCAGCTTTTAAAAGATTATTGGAACATCTAATCTGTAAATCCTTCAAATAAAAAGAAACAACCATGGCATTTCATTTCGTTGTTCTCATAGCAAAACCATCAGTGTATTTCACAAGAGGTTACTGTTCCAGAAGAAAGGATTGATTTGAATACATTAGGCTAGATAGGTTACAGCATGACACAAATGCTCCTGCTATTTGCAAAAGCTCTCTTAAATACAACATACAGCAGAAAGCAAACAGCAGTACTGTGTCTGTCTGATTTTTCCACATTTTGAGAGATTACATCTCACAGTGCAATTTAGCAGCTTTCACTGTAAACAGTCACTGTCTTTCTACAACAGAGAGAAAGTCTCTCTCAGGTAGCCAGTACCACGCTACCAGAGCTAGCAATGCCAAAGCAAACAGCAGTAAACTTTTCCCGAGAACACCTTCATGTCTTATGAACACAAACCAATGAGTCTTGGAAAAAGGACAGTCAGAAAAAAAACAAACCAGCTACCGGGATCAGAAAAGCTCAGATTGCTTGTGGGTGAAATCGCTGCGTCAGCATTTTAATAATTGGCTGTGACCTGTTACGATATAAGGACTTTTGTGCCATTGTGATCACCCAGAAATAAGAAGCTGAACAGCATGCAATGAAAGAAAGGATTTACTGCCCTACACCTTTAGTTTTATACTAGTTCTTTGGCTACTTTTTCTTTTGCACAATGATTATGAGTACTTACTGCTTATAAAGTTCATTGTCTCATTCTCAAAAGCCAAGATCAGTAATTGGGATGCTGAAACAACATGTTGTCTTCACAGCATCTCTGGTGTCTCCCCAACTCCTCCCTAAGCTGCACCAGTGTACCCCAGTTCTGTGGGAGAACCTCAGAGATGACCAAAGCACCACCACTACTTCTGTTACACTTCTGTCATTGCTGGCACTATCAACTCAGAGCAACTCTGCAGCGTTGACCTGCACAGTCAGCAATCCCCACATCCCATTCCTACATCCTGCTGCCACTGATGTTGTTGTCTTTTGTTCTGTTCTTCAGTCTCTGTGGATTCGAAACTCTCACAGCTTCATTGCACCAATATCGAGATTCGATCTTGCAATCTGGATAACCCAGGCACTGAATTGAACAGTGTTGGTTAGCGAACTCTGCATGCACAACGCTTTGCACTACAAATTTCACACACACACACGTGCACACACACACACGTGTGCTCTTTGAAGAAGAGCCTAGATTACAGAGAGTCAATTTTCTAACCTTTAATTAAGCAAATACAATCACTAACCCCTTTCTCCTGATTCCTTCTTCAGAATTTAAAAGCAACCAAGGGTTTTTTTTTAATACAAGTAAACATACCCCTAAAGGCTAGTCTTAGCATGAACTACATCCAAACCAGTAATTAATCTACTGAAAAATATCCCCTCCTCAAAAATCCCAGCCTGCCCCATTTCAGTTGGTGAGCAGAGCTGTGTCAATGGATTTATGATGTGACGTCAGTCCCAAGGCTCGAGTGGCAACTTTTGTATTTACATGCATTGTTTACTAAGCTGCTCACTTCCCTTCTCTAACCCAAACTTTATTAAAATCGTGAAGATGCACTCGAGTGTTTTTCCAGAGAGGACAGGCTATTTAGACTTGGTACTGAAAAGTGATTCCCCGTGGTAAGGAAATAAAGAACTGCAAAGTGCTTAGAGACATATTTAATGCCTTAAACTCTTATATTGAGTTAACAACTAGCACGGTCTTGGCTTTAAGGAAATAAATCGATTCTCTGATTCCCCCATTTCAATAATCTCCCAACAGAATCTCAGCTGCAGCTTTTTTCTCTCCAGCGGATGATACAGGGAGGATTGTTTGTTTTAATTATTTATTTTAATGAGATAGTGTAATGGCTACAGGATACCAAGGTGTTTTACAGGGCCATGTGTAGAAGAGTATCCTTGTCCTCATGAGAGCACATAGGTGTGCAGTGTACCATGAGGAGAAAGCAAAAGGCTGTAAGGAGGTCACTGCTCCCATTAGGGCAGCAGTTATGATGCTCAGAGAAGGAGAGGTGACAGAGCAACAGACAGCCCTGGTGATGCAACAAGGGAATAGGAGCAGGAGAGGGCAGGGGCTGGTATGGCTCTTGGGAGCAGGACAGGTCAGACAGGTGTCAGGAAATACCTTTTTCTGTTCCCAATGTAAATCCTTTCATCCCTCATTCTTTCTTGAATGATCCTGGGTGTGGGGAACGGCAACTAGAACCCAGCCCTGCAGAGACGTGTCAATCACAGGTGATGCCCATGATCATCCTGCTCGCCCCTGTTCCTTCCAGCACAGCCTGGCACCAGACGTGTGAACAGCCTCTACCAAGCACTGCTGGGGTCAGCTGCTTTGAAGAGCAGCAAGATGGGGAGACCAGGGTGGTTGCTTTGTTCCTAGTCTCAGCAAAGCACAGGAAATGTGTAAGCACGGCCTCCACCAGCTACAGACGTTCTGTCCCAGCAGATCTAGCCACATGTTTGGCTTCCAGATGCAGAGGGAGGCAGTCCTTCAGACTGCACACTTTCACAGCCTTCAAGCAAACGCACACGTGCCCATGCCTCCAAAGCCTATTCAACTCTTTCTGCCAGGGCACCCCATGGAGAGACAAGCCCCTGTTTGAAATTTAGAGAGTCAGAAGAAAAAGTAGGCTCCTCTGCTGGCCATGGGTGGATGCTTACTCATGCAACAGTGACAAGGTGGACATAGCAAGATTTGGACTGTCCCCCAAAGTCAACTGAGAGTCTAGAACACAAGACCTTTGAGAGCACTGAGTTAACTTAGTTTAGAGAAGAGAAAGGACTGTGGGTTGTCATCAAAAGTTGCTGCGAAGAGGTAGCAAAAAGACTTTTCTGCAGGTCCCTGGAAGCATTGTCAACTCAGGGTAGACATTAAGAAAAAAATCTCTTATTGCCAGAAGCTCTGGGAAGGTGTTCTTGTGAAGGAAGGTGAAAATTAGAGTGGTATCTGTCAGGAGTCAGTTAAGGAGAGAAAATCTGGCCATAGCCAGTAAGATAACACTGTATAGCTTCTTATGTCCCTGTCAGTCCTGTTGCCCATTTTATTTGCAGAATGTGAAGTTCCTCAGCTGTGCTTGGAACAGGAGGAAAGCATCACAGAGCCTTTTTTTTTTTTTTTTAAATCAAACTGCTTCCTGCTTTGGACCATCCATGGACCTGTAAAGTAGCACCTAAGTAAACTATGCAAACCACAACCCTAAAGACTATACTTATTACAGATGAAGATACTTTGAGAAAGAATTTGTATAGTATGAAGGCAAAAACAGTCACCTTTGCCTGAATTAGATGTGGGGAAAGGCTCTGACCCTTCATTTCTGACTGCAGCATGTCTGAGCTTTTTCTTACTGCAAGTACAATCCACCCTTCTAGAAAAGCCAGAGACAGAGATAAGACATGGGAGACTTGCTCCGACTTGTTCTATTTACCTTGCTCAGTTAGAGAAAACATTCAGATATCCAAACAGAATATATCAAGGACAACCCTGGCAATAGCTTTAGAGTTATACTCACCCACAGATATTAATCTAGAAGGTACATGGGGAGTTCACAAATAAATAACAATAGGCTTCATATTCAGTATAGATGGAGATTTCATGCTGGGAGTGAAAACATAAGCAAGTAGGCATAAGATGAAGTCAACAAGGGCTTAGATCAAATGAATAGTTGTGAATTTTAAAATCAGAAGAGCACCTATGAGCTGTCATCCAAACTCCTTTGTATACAGGCCAAAGAATTCAAATGAAGCTTTTAGCATCCAGCTAGTAAGTTCTATTGAAACTAAGGCAGAGGATTTAAGACAACATTCATAAAAGATTCCAAGTTTAGGAAATCCCAAAACAAGCCCAGGGAATTTGTTACAATGATTAATCACCTTCCATTGTTTGAAAAATGTAGTGATCTGAAATTTATTTCTAGACTAAATTTGTGTCAAATTTACTTCCAGCTGCTAAATCTCATCATGCCTTTTCTGCTAGACCAGGATTATCCTAAGTCAATTGTGGTCAGGAAAGCACTCAACAGCTTAATGAGGCTATACTGTAAAGAAAAAAAAAAAAAGATAATTCCAAAGAGAAGAATAACACATCTTATCCAACCCACTTGCTGTGCTGCCTGCGGCTGCAAGCCACCTTTGGGGACTTGACGAACTGGGTGAAGTACCATGTACGTCCAAGGGGCAGTTGCCCCAGCATGATTTATAAATGAAAATTGTTTCATCAACGCTGCAGGTGATGAGTTCCAAGCGGGCTGCCAGTGGTCTGCACTTACACTGTTTTGGTCTGTAGTTCCTCAGGTCCAGCAGGGTTTTTTTGGGGGAAATTCCTCCATGGTATTTTATGCCTTTAGAAATGCTATTTCCCAGTGACTTCTTCCCCAACTGCAGACTAACTACTCCACAGTCTGTCTTGATCTCATAAGATGTTGGTTATCTACTGCTCTATGAGGCAGCAAGCAGTGGACGATGGTCTGGGGTCAGAGAGTTTCAGAGATTTCCCCAGAGGGAGGACCTGCAGCAACCCTCAAGGGAGCTTGAAGACATCCCAAGGTGCCAGATTTTTGATAAATTGGACTATTTAGTAGTTTAACATCTTCTTCTCTTCAGTGTTTTACTTTGAACAAAAATATGACTGGGAAGGTTGCCTGGGACTGGCTACCCACCATCAGTATGGAGGAGGGGCAGATGTAACTTGAACTGGCTCATGTTACCACAGTAAACTTCACTTATGATACAGCCCTTCAGCAGGCAAGAAGAGGAGTGGAGAGGTAGGCAGGTCTATGCGGATGATGACTTGGGCTTGAAGCATACAGCTGGTTCGAGCAGAGCAGCAATATCATTTTCAAGTGCCTCTTTCCTGGGCTGATGCTGTCATCTCTTAGACAAAACACCCTTGAAAGCACTTGTTGACAAAAAAGAGGCAAGAAATGATATTTGGGTGTAGAATACAGTGATGTAAGTGCAATTATAATTAACATAGTAAGAGTATACGTGCTAGGAGCTCTTGTTTATTGTAAATTGACAATTGAAACAAAAGCAAAGCTGTATACTGTCTAATCAAAGACGGTGGAGTTCAGAAAGGGCAAGTGATAGGTTGTAATCCTACAGCATGCCCTACTTGGGACACCTCAGCACTGTTCTCAGTTGCACAGTCTTTGTCTTTAGAACTGGGGCAGCATTTTATTATGACACTATTATGACACTATTTTATTATGACACTAAATTGGCAGGAGTGGCTGACACACCAGAGGGATGTGCTGCCGTTCAGTGGGACCTAGATAGGCTGGAGAGCTGGGCGGGGAGGAACCTGATGAGATTCAACAAGGGCAAGTGTAGGGTTTTGCACCTGGGAAAGAAGAATCCCATGTGCCAGTATAGGTTGGGGACTGACCTGCTGGAGAGCAGTGTAGGGGAAAGGGACCTGGGGGTCCTGGTGGACGGGGGAATGACCATGAGCCAGCAATGTGCCCTGGTGGCCAGGAAGNAAGATGATCAAGGGAGTGGAACATCTCCCTTATGAGGAAAGGCTGAGGGAGCTGGGTCTCTTTAGCTTGGAGAAGAGGAGGCTGAGGGGTGACCTCATCAATGTTTATAAATATGTTAAGGGTGAGTGTCGGGAAGATGGAGCCAGGCTCTTCTCGGTCTCACTAAGCGATAGGACAAGGGGAAACGGGTGCAAATTGGAGCATAGGAGGTTCCAGGTTAACATAAGGAAAAACTTTTCCACTGTGAGGGTGACAGAGCACTGGAACAGGCTGCCCAGAGAGCTTGTGGAGTCTCCTTCTCTGGAGACATTCAAAACCCAACTGGACGTGTTCCTGAGTGATGTGCTCTAGGTGGCCCTGCCTTGGCAGGGGGGTTTGGACTAGATGATCTTTTGAGGTCCCTTCCAACCCTTGTGATTCTGTGATTCTGTGATTTTTCCAGCACTGAAGATGCCCAGTCCCTGCCTGTGTTCGGAGGTGCCCCTCTTTGGAGCTCCCACACAGCGCTGATACTGGCTGCCTGCAGCAGCTTCCCTGCAGGGAGATGTCCAGCCATCCATCCTCTCAAAGAATCAGCTGATTCACTGAGATGGATCATTTCGTTCTCTCATCAGGAGGCAAAGGACGTAGGAATGAAGCAAGGAGAGAAGACTAAGGGTCTTGGCTAATCAGTGTTTAGGGAGGATCGTACAAGAAACTAAGGAGATTATGTTAATATTTTCATTTAGGAAGACAAGTGCTAGGAAAGAGATGAGTTTTTCTTTTAGATCACATGGAAAATTCATCTTCCCTGGGTGCCCCAGGGGATGAGATACTAGCAGAAGAGGTCTATCCTGTTCCAGAGTTTGGCCTGTATCTGAATACAGCTTTGGACTGTGCTGATCCCTGCCAAAGACATTTGATTCAGACCAGACTTAGCTCAATCTATGCCTTCCAAACCATAACTCTCTGCAAAGGCTATGAGCACTCTCTGACTTGTAAATTGAGCAAATTTCCTCTAACATGATGAAGAAAGAACAACTGGGGGGTTGTGCCTGCCCGCATCCCCTTCATGTCATTTTAACAAAGTCACTTTTAAGAGCGTAAACACCAACTCAAAATCAGTACAAATGTTCCTTCATCGAATTGCTCAGACACTAATGGGTAAAACATATTTCCATGGTGCACATCCAGCACTCTCACTGCAGAGCTCTCCTGTCACTAACAGCAGCCGATGCATTCAAATGAACAATTGGCAATAAATAAAAATGACAAGAGCAAATTACAAAAGCTGGAGCTGTGGCCTGGGGAATACTCACAAGCCAGAGAGGCATTACAGTCCTTTCTCCTTTAGGTCACTCGTATCCACTAACACCCAGTTTGTCAAGCTAGGCTGACTCTTTCTAGTCCTTGGGCCTGGAGGGCTCCTGTAGAAATGCAGGGCTTGTAGCCAGCAGGAGATTCCCCCTCCTCTTTATGTGGGCTGCTGTTTATTTCTTTTCTACAAGTCTACTCCCCACTCACATGCTTTTTTCCTTGGTTTTCTCATCTCACCTAATTTGTGAAAACTGGAATGATATTGAGTGCAATCGGCTCTTGAGCTGTCTGTATAAGCAGCTCCACAGTGCAGTGCAGACTGTGCATGTCTGTATGGTAATATTTTTAATTGGTGGTGTTTGGCTTTACACATTAATAACCTGTAGAATCTTTCAATACTCCAGTCAGCATATTCACCAGTAGAACTTTCCATTCAGTCCTTCCAAGCTCCATGCAAAAGCTATCCAAAACAGAGGTGAACTGAATGTTGTCATAACAGGAGCTTTTAGTCTCTATGGTTGTTTTGAGTACTGAGGTATGTGAAAGATCAGAAAAGATGTTCTTGTGAATGAGTTCGGACTGAACTTCTAAAAAAGAGTTTGCCACTCTGGGCCTGAGCTTGAGAACCAAGGTGTTCCCAACCATCCCTCCACTGTGACCAACAGTTCCCAGATAAGCATATAGTTTGCATCATTCCAAAATAATTGCCTTTCACCTGCATGACACAGCATCTACTTTCTCTCTAGCTGTCTTTGGGGAAGGAACCTCTCTGTTGAGTCAGGCTATCTGCCCTTCCATCTTTTTATATATAGTATAGGTGACAACATCAGTAGTCATCATGCCAGGGATAAGTTTAGCACTCCGTGCGTGACTCTACAAGGTCATCTCTTAACTTCCTTCAGGTTCCTTGTGGTAAGTCTCCCCTTTCATAATGCATACCCAAACAAGGGAATAGGCAGTTGAAGCACTAAAATTGTTATCTTTAATAAAGGATCAATATCATCCTTATATCCTTTCTTTTTTTAGAAAGTCCAGTAGTCTCTTGTAGTAGGTTATAAGGCTGGGAGCACATGGATTGATTTGTTTGCTTCCCTGGGAAAAAAGACAAAGACTCTACGTAACTCTCAGAAGACACAGTCTGTGATCTGCCATTGACAACAAGAAGAACAGTGGTAGGTAATAAGAATAAACTACTAAGATCCAGAGTCACACACACACATGACTACCCTTATTTAGATGCTCATGTCAACTAATATTAAGTGCCTAATGCTAGCCAGGATAGTTTTAAAAAGAAACACTTTAATGAAACCTGATATCTGCAGGCAGGGTATTAAATCAGTGCTTGCCATTGTGGAGAAAAAAAAATTTAAAAAAATCAAGAACCAGCCTTAATGTTCTCAATAAGAAACTCATTACAATATTCTGGATATATATTGTAAATGCAGTTACTTTGCAAGATCACAGTGGAGATTACCTTTTCATTCCTGTTTCTGTGTAAATCCCTTGACTTTTGCATTCTATTAAAGCAGTACTGAAGTAATTTTAACTTGTCAAATTTTGGCATAGCTTTTCAATGGCATTAAGCAAGATTCTTCTAAGACTAATGTGTCTTAGTACATCTTCAGCACCCAAGATTTGTGCTTTTTAATTATACCATATGCAGCCAAATCTTCAAAAAAAGTGTGAAAATGTACTGATTAATAGGGAGGTGCAGGGAGAAAGACAAACAACTAGTCTGAAGATAATGCCTTTATGCATCAGTACATTCCAGGGTAAACTAGCTAAACTTGTTAAGGTTGGTAAGTCTTTATAGGGGTTTATTTCACCTCTGGGAGATGTCACCAAGGCTTCAATGGAAACTGTCAAGGGATGAAGTAAAGAAGCATCCTATGAGGCTAGAACCATACTTCATGTGCTGGAGGTCTGCCTGGCTTGAACAAATCTTCCTTGACTCTTTTCTGGGAAAAGGTTACAAATAAAGATTGGGTTTGGACACTCAATATTTATTATCATACCTTAAAAGTGAACTCACCAAGCAAGAAGCAGGAAGAAGGGAAGACTAATTTGGTCTCAAAGTCTCTTGATTAGAACAGATATTTTCAATTACATGTGATTGTTTTATCTGAATATTATATGGATCAAAGTCATTTAATCTGTCCATCAGATCAGGTCTTCATCTCACATCTGGGAGAGGAAAAACAAACAAGAGAATGGAAGGTGCTGTTCTCAATTACAGTCCTCCAGGCAAATAATAATTATTGGGTTTGCTGTTATTAAGGGAGAAACCTCAGAATGATCCACAGAAATGGTCTATTAGAAACACTGGGGTGTGAATTTAGGTTTAGACATCAATAAGTTACATTTCCTAAGAGAAACACACCAGCAGAAATGCTTGTGTTCTTTTTTTTTCAATTTGTTTTGACAAAAAAAAACACAAAAGCCACCCATTTTCTTTTAATATCTACCTTTTTATCCTTTTTGATTTTATTTTTTAGAGAAGAAACAAATGTTTCTACCAGAAATTAACTATGGAATTGTCAGTTTTTCAACTGTAATCAATTTATAGTTTCTGATTATGCATAATAAATATAACTTTTAACAACTCTTGAGCCATGGATCTTCAGTGCGTCAGAGGAACCTTTATGGATGATCTTCAGATTTCTTGGTTGTGACTTAATTTCAGCTTTGCCTCCGATCAGGCCTGAAGATAATAGGATATGACTGCTGGCATTTAGAGAAGGTGCCAGCTTACAGACAGCTTACAGCTTCTGCTGTACTGTATAGGAAGAGTCAAAGCTGGCAAGAGTTGTAGGCTAGCAAGCACACAACAGAGATGAGTTCCAGCACAGAACTCTAGGGAAGGAGGGGTTTTGTTTTTAGGTCACTTTCATAGCACCTAAAACTACCATTTACTGAAATGGAGCTTTGCAGGGCTCTAGCAGTTTTCAACCAACCAGTAGGTTCAGTGAATGACTTCTAACAAATCAACAAAACATAACTAAGAAAAACTAGCTATTATAATCAGATTTAAGTAGTTATCCAGAAGCCTGTACTAACAAGATCAAATCCACATGAGGCCACAAACTCATAAGGCAGAGGAATGAGCAAAAGGCTCTTACGTCAGAGTGGAAGAAATGGTGCAGCCACCTGGAGCTACATCAGTCACAGCTTTGCACAACTGAAGCCTTTTTCTCCCTCCGCTTCCATGTTCCCACAGCACAGACTTCTCTGGACTGCTGTCAGAAAGTCAGAGATCTTCCATTAAATACTTTCCTTCTACCATGGCAGAGATCTGCTGAGCAACCTGTCCAAACCATGGGTGTGGCAAAGCAACTTGGACAACCCCATTCAGCTGTCCAGGAATCCCGTGTCAAGCTTTTGCTCTGCCCTCATCTTACTGGAATGAACAAACCAGCCTTTGCTTCTGCATAAATTACCAGGGGATTATGTAGGCTCGTGGGTACAGTCCTGCTAAGGACAGCAGCCTCATTGAAAAGAAAACAAAATCAAACACTCTGCCATTTAATGAAACTCAAAGGTTTCAATGTGCCCACCCACAACGGGGCCAATCCAAACTTGCCTAAGTTCAGGGTTGATGTTGGCCTTACACACAATGAGTAGGTAAACTTGGCACCTTGCTGCTTTTCAAACACTTAGGGCAAGTCAGCTGGATGCTCTTGTTGGGAGACAATATAGCCTCTTTGAACTCATCTACAGGAGCAGAGGTCACCTTGATGTG
This sequence comes from Psophia crepitans, assembly GCA_013399095.1. NCBI lineage: Eukaryota > Metazoa > Chordata > Aves > Gruiformes > Psophiidae > Psophia > Psophia crepitans. The sequence goes on along the minus strand of VWZZ01005992.1, from coordinate 402,210 downwards.
TAAATAGCCTTTCAATCTGTTTCAGAGGTGCTCTGTCCCAACTTATTTAAACAAGAGTAAAAGGTCCTTTTTTGATCATTTACTCTATCCTATAGCAGAACATGTGCTGTTCAGCTTCTCCACTCCTCCTCCTGTCAAGCATACGGACTTCAAAAGTGGGTTGGTGGGTACTAAGCTTTCTGTACAGATATGAAGCAATGGAGGATTTACCATATCCTTTGGTATATATCTGCCTTATCAAACTTTCTAAGGAAAGAAAATTTAAAAAACCCCCAACAATTTAATATTCACGGACTTCTGGCTTCTGTGTCTGGGACTGGATCCTGCAACTTCTTCAACTACTCAGTTACACATCCAATTTTTCTGCCTGCACATCTGTTTATTGGCAGTGCTCAAGTAGTCTCTTAATCTTTTTCTGTCATAAAATAAGTTTATCTAGCTCCTGTATTATCTGGCGGCAAGGAGTATTTTTCCATATGCGAAACTTACACCGTCTTTAAATTATAGGTAGAATGGTCAGTGCCAGCAGAAATTGGGCCATTCATACGTAAGATGCTGCTAATCATTTACAATTGTGCCAGATTTAAATAATGACACAGAGAAAGGAAAGGAAAAAAAAACACTAAACAAAAAAAAACCCACCCAAAACTGGTTAGCCATGTAAATTCCTGTGGCAAAGTTTATAGGAAGAGGTAGAGGTTTTTAACTAGACCAACTGATATAGCTGGAAAGCTGGAAAGTAGCAGGCACGTGCTTCCAGGCACATGAGCCCTTTGTCAGGTCTGAAATATAAGAAAAACACTTCAGGCTAAATACAGGTTGAGAACAAGCTGTTTTGAGTTTAACTTTATGATGTTAATTAGTCAATGTGAGAGAAAGGTGCGCGCTGTGCTGTAAATCCTCAGCTCATTACATGTGGAAGAGTTCTTAATTCCAATGTGCTGATATGCTTAGGGCATATTTCATTGCACGTTTTGCTCATCATTCAGCCTGATAAGAAAAAAACCCAGGAAGTGAGACCGAGTAGGAGCAAAGTTCAGCCGATGCCTATCGCAATGCTGCAGTGTCTGGTCACTGACGCTGTCTTTGAGAATGTGGGCCTCTTTGGTGACTCCAAATACCTCCTTTCCCCTCCCATAACAAAACTGTATTCATTGGAAATAAAGAGAGATCAAGGAAACTGTTCCACCAAATACCAATTTCGTGATAATGTCAATGGACAAGTCTAAATTGGCTTCACTGGCTTCACTGACATTAATTTTAAAGCAACATAATCTGTATATTTCAAGGGCAGGAAGACCCATTAGATCATCTGCTCTGACCTCCTGCAGAGCTGCACGTTGTGTTGCTCAATAGGAAAGAACTGTACAGAGCAGGTGCTCCATGGCAGACCCCTTCATTTCTCACTCAGTTTTGAAGCCTCCTGTTCTTTTCCACAGTTAGGTAAATCTTTGCACGCTGTAATGCTATACAATATGCAGACAATGTCCTGACCTGAACTCTTTCAGGGTGCCAGTATCAGAAAAGCAAATATTTATACAAACGGTTGTGATAGCTAGTGTAAATAATGAGGCAATAACAGTGAAGCAAAGAGATATTTCCTGGAGGTTTAATGCCTAGCCAGGAGGAGCTGATGCTCTGAACTGATCTTGGTCAGTTATTAAATGTCTTGCCATTGTCTATAAATAGAACATTGTTGCTATTGTTACATAATGAAAACGGAAAATTAAGTATACATTTAGAGCCCTGTGGCATATGGCTTTGTTTCTGGGTCACAATTACCACATATATCATGCAGAATAAATGTTTGCAAGACTCCAACCCTGAGTGGTCGAATAATTTCTCCAAAATCCACCATTTCATGTCAAAATTCCTCATTGGCTCATGAGCCTCTTGCTCTGCATGACCTGCTGCTTTCCTGAAAACAGGAAAACAGATGACTGAAGGAAAGACTTTGTCCTGAGGTCCCATTTCTGTCTCTCTGAGTAATGTTACCGTTGGACCTACGGGTCACCTGGCAACATTATGGGAGTATTTAATTATCCCTGGGAAATGCCGTGTCCCATTGCTGTGGCACTGATGAGCAAACCACATAAAAATCAAAGATGAATTTGAAAAGCGAACTCTTTAAGGCTTGGACATTTGTCTGAGCATAGCCTGGAGAAATCTTCTGTGCTGCTGCCAGTAAAACTGTTTCACAAATTTCCACTGTTCTGCCTATTGCTTTTATCTAATTTTTCCCCATCCCTGCCTAATCTTGCTGGTCACAGAAAGCAATGAAGCCAAAAAAAATGTTATCTATAACATGACCACAAAACGCAACAATTATAAATCCCGGTCACATTTCTGGATCTGGTGCATTCTTACACTTCACTCAAGTAGCAGTCTTTGAAAGTCTGAAAACTTCAGGTTCATTTGGATCAAGACTGGGCAAAACTCTCCTACACCTTGACCTGAACCAATACCCCACATCACAATTTGAAAGGACCCAAGTCCTTTTTCTATGAACAACTTCCCTTCCTTAGGGCCACAGGAAGATCTGTGTCATAATTGGACGACTATGAGACCATTTCTTGTCCTCTGTTTTTCCACAGAATTGGCCGGTCCAGCTTCAGAGCTCAGAGGCAGAAGCAGAAGAGATGGAAAAGAAGTGCGGACGACACTCATTTCACAACTACAGGCTGGGCAGAGAATGGATTGAGAGCAGCCCTGAGAAGAAGGACTTGGGGGTGCTGGTTGATGGAAAACTCAACATGAGCCAGCAGTGTGCGCTGGCAGCCCAGAAAGCCACCCGCGTCCTGGGCTGCATCAAAATGAGTGTGGCCAGCAGGTCGAGGGAGGTGATTCTGCCCCTCTACTCTGCTCTGCTGAGACCCCACCTGAAGTACTGTGTCCAGCTCTGGGGTCTCCAGTACATGAGGGACATGGAGCTGCTCGAGCAAATCCAGAGGAGGGTCATAAAGTTGATCAGTGGGCTGGAGCACCTCTCCTACGAGAACAGGCTGAGAGAGTTGGACTGGTTCAGCCTGGAGAAGAGAAGGCTCTGGGGAGACCTAATTGCGGCCTTCCAGTACCTAAAGGGGCCTACAGGAAAGCTGGAGAGGGGCTGTTTACACCGGCATGTAGTGACAGGGCAAGGGGTAATGGCTTTAAACTGAAAGAGGGGAGATTTAGATTAGATGTTAGGAAGAAATTCTTCCCTGTGAGGGTGGTGAGGCACTGGAACAGGTTGCCCAGAGAAGTTGTGGATGCCCCATCCCTGGAAGTGTTCAAGGCCAGGTTGGATGGGGCTTTGGGCAACCTGATCTAGTGGAGGGTGTCTCTGCCCATGGCCAGGGGGTTGGAACTAGATGATCTTTGAGGTCCCTTCTAACTCAAACCATTCTATGAACATTGTCAGCAGTTCTCAGTTTAATTTCAGGATGGCACAACTGAGGTCTTGGAAATATATGTGTACATACCCTAGGGGGGGTATAGAGAGATTTGTCATTTTTATAGAAGGCTGAAATATATTTGGAAGCTGTAAGACTGTGGCCGTCCTGTATCAAAGGCTGTTTCATAACAAACCACCGTAGTGGTCCATTTATGGAAACAGCATACTGCACTCTAGCTGCTGTGGGTAAAACCAAATACCCTCTCTGCCTTCCTAAAACAGTACAAACAACACAACCTTCTACCAGAAGGGCCATTTTCATAAAAGAAATAAAATTAAAGAGGAAAGCATTGTCCTCTTTAGAGGAAGCAGTTGAGGACACAGAAGCAATGTTTCCAACCTGAAGTTGTCACATGAGCGGGCAGTGGACAGGAGAAGGCAGCAATCAGTGGGAATACTTTGTGGCTATGTAATTTGCTAAAGTGAGGCGGACACAAGGAAGAAGGTTGATGGAGGAGGGGCATTTATTTTAGAAAGGGAATTTCAGTCCCATTGGAATGACCACAGTGGAATGAATCCAGCCAAGGAAAGTGGAACAAGGGTCATAAATAACAGAAATCTCAGGTCAAGCAGCAAGGGACTGCTGCAAAACCCATCTGAATGGTAAGAGGCGGCTTCCAAAAGGACATAATTACAAGTCCACAAGGTCCCCAGGCTTCCAGGATCACCAAGGATTTGTGTAACTATCTAACTTACTCTCGAGACAGTACTTGACATCTCTTCCAGCTCTTTCTTCTAGTCTTCTCATTTGGTGTGTGATTGGCAGGGATATCCAGATTTGTCTCTAGTGTTTTGCAGCTGCTACCACACCTTGCCCATCTCTGCAGGACAAAAAATCTTCTTTGTACCCCTTCTTTCCACTACGGTAATTCTACTGTCTCACTTCCACTCACAACAACACTCTCATTAGATGGCAATTTTGAGTATTTTAAAATTCTTTCTGCACATGATATGCAGAGAGAAACCTGTGTTGCCTGGTTCAATCTCCACCAATACAGGAAAGCATTTCTTTTTGGGTGAGGAGGGACAAGCATTAAACTATCACAGCATCTTAAAGAAACTTATGATAGAGGTGTAATTTTATAACACAGACAGGAGAAAAGTTGCACAAATATATGAAGTTTTAACTAAAGTTAATTTTCCCAAGTGCAATCACAGATAACTATATTACTTCCGTACCAATCCATTTGAAACTTCATGAATATACAGTTGACCAATTAATTTCAAGAAGATTGATTCAACAAGATGCCTGGTGGCATCCAGCTGCTATACTGCCTTCATGTTTACATGAGTGGGTCTACAGCAGAATGTCACTGATAGGAACGGCAGTCATATGTATACAAATATGAACACACATACTATGCAGCGTTTTTTCCTGACCTCTGCCTTTCAGATGCAAAAATAACAGAAGAAAGCTAGTGCTTTCATAATGCTTTTACTACTTCTCCCATACTCAGAAAAAAATAAACATAATAGATAAACAGGTTTGATTGTAAAGAACATGGTGATTTGGGGGGCACATCTAGGTGTGTCTGTCTACCCTCAGCTGGTTTTGGGAATGGTCCATTCTTCATCCCTTCCAAAGTCATAGAAACATTGCTCATATCATCTATGTCAATAAAGAGATTTGCCAAGAATAGGATTAAATACAATATACAGGTTTCCTATGGCATCCTTTACTAAGAGATGCTCCTTTTTGAAGGAAACCTAAACTGCTAAGGGCCTGAAAGGCATTATTATTCTTACAAGAACTTTCAATCTGAGAAGCCATCCTTCATCTTGGGAATTTGTTTCAGATGGGGACCAAGCAGTAATTGCCGTCCTCCTCCACAGACTTGTCTCATAATAAGAAACTTGTGCACAGCTGGAGGGGTGTGAGGTTGGGATAGGGCTGGGAGTGGAGATGTGCACGTTCAAGAGCAGATGGAACACTGCTTTTTATTAAGAGAGAAGTAGAAGATTCAAAACACCTGGCAGAAAGGTGCTTGCTTTTCTCTTCAGTCTCATGAAAACCATTGTGACGGTGGAGGCACTTACACGCCAAACAACTCAAAAGTAAGGGTAAACAGGAAAAAAAAAGACTAGAAACTGAAAAACTTTCCATAGTAACTGTGAGAGATTGGATAATTAAGAAGCAAAACCAATGCTTCTCAACTGCAGTGCAAATATGCAAATTTTGAAATAGAAAAATTTACGATTAGCTTTATTTGGAAAAGGTGTATCATATTATCTTGGAAGTAAACTAACATAATTTTTGAAAAAATCCATTAGCCACTTTGGATACTACAGCTTACCAATGTCCACACCTACAGAGTCACCCTATGTTCATCACTGAATATGCCTAGAGATAGACCAAATAAACCAGACCAAATACAAAACAGCCAGCTGGCCAATCCTTTGCATACCAGAGGTTTTGAGAAGCTGTGCACCAGTTTCCTTAGGCAGAATATTGTTTATCATCAGAAAAAAGAACAGACTTTTATCAACTGTTGGAAATAACTGGGAAGCAGTTGTAATGGAGATAGCAAATTACAACTCCATAGAAGAGGCTGAATCATAAATTCTCACTTTTACAGAAACTTCTGTGATATAAGGATTTCCATGAAATGGCAAATATCACCCTGAAAGGAAGCTCTGAGCAGAATCCCTTTAAGAAAAAAAAAAAAGGAATTGATAGAAAAAAAAATACAAATTCTGAAACCAAGCTTTTTTCCCAAGGTTTTTATCAGGCTTGATTTTTCAAAGATCTGTCTAAAACCACTGTACTTTGCGAGATGATCCCCAAATACTGGCAAATGGAACAGTATTACAAACAGAAAGCATTAAACATGTTTTGATCTTACCCTTTTTTTACCCTGGGTGAAAAGACACACAGCATGAAGGAGTGATCATAGTAATGACATAAGATTGCTTCAGGGACAGGTGTGAAGAATAGATGGATGTTTCTCCCACACCAATACTCCTGTAACCTCAGAGCCAGTTGCCTGAGCTAACTCTGGTTCATGCACTCATAACTTGCTGTGATTGATACTGCACATTTCTTTGTCCTTATTACTGACCAAGGCCATAAATCCCAATTATGGAAGACAGTTGAGTTCAAGCTGCTGCCGTATTTCACAGCAACGCTAACACAGAGGTTAGCAAAGATCACCTCGGCCAAAAAGCAGGACTACAGCACAGTAAGCCTATATCTTCACTATTCAGCTGCAACGTCTTCCAGCCTGAATGAGCTTTGATTACCCCCTATCAGACCCCTAGGCCACATTCTTCTCTCAGAGCTGGGGACAGAACCAAGATATGTGATCTCCTGACTTGTGAGTTGTGGAACTCACTGGCAGAGCATATATCAGCCTGTTCTCTGGAGGTTAAATGAAGTGGCAGCCATTCCTACAGCTCAGCCAGCAGGGGTGAGCTGCGGTCCAGGGAGAGGGAGCCCTCAGAAGGTATAATACAGCCCAGCAGCTGGCCTGTACAAAAGATGAATACAGATTTTTATTTTTTTTAACTTAAAAAATATAAATAATTCCCTTATTTTATGCAAACTCTGAAGACCCAGCCATGTAAATGCACCAAGTCTGTACTGAAAGCTTGCTGATATAAAAACTCCAAAGCGCTGGTTAATGATAGATAAAATTGCATTGAGACACAACTAAAAACACGTAACTTTTAACTTGTTATTTCCAAAGCACATAAAGAACACAGCTTAAAAAAAAAAAAAACCAACAAAAAACAAAACAACCCCATAAATAATCTGAATTCCTTTACACCTTTGCCTTTCAGGGCAATATCTACACCATGACACACTTTCTGAGTTTAATGTCCATCAGAAGCAGATACAAAAAAGTTTAGCTTGCCCCAGCTGCCTCGCAGCAGCTTCAGAAGCCGATTTCCCTGACGCCTGTGGGGAGAAGAGGGAATCCCTCCATTCATACTGCGTTATGTGGCGTGTGCTCACATAAAAGGGATGTTAATAACTCTTTTACGTTTTCTGAACATCCCATCAAAGGTCAGCCAGTATGTACAGGGGACTGGGCACATGCAGTCTGGAAGGGCTTCTCCCATTACAATCAGAAACTGAAAGGACCTCCATGCATGCATTCAGGCAGATTTCAGATACACTGGCTGCAGGATGAGTCAAGTTTCTGCCTGGGAATTCTAATCAGTTTGGGTTTCACATTATGTGACACGTTCAATGAATTGCAAGTGTGAAGAAGCACTTTCTTACCAGACAGAGTCCCATCTACAACTGAATCTCATATGAGAAATCGCTGTAACAGATTAATAGCAATGCAGTGGAGTAAGGAATTTTCTTGCTCTTGTCCCCAGGCACACAGGGCATATATGATCTAAAAAGTCTCTTACCCTTTTAGTGAGGAGTTAAAATGAATCATCAAACAAGAATACAGACATATTACACACTTTGGATGCAGGATAAATAAAGTTATTTACCAGGTCATCTAAAGCTCAGTAAATGTAAAACTACAGAGGAGCATGTCCCTGCCTTGTAGATTTGACTACTATTCAAACTATGTATGCCACCCCATTTCATCCCACTTACTCTATTTATACCCCTTGAAGCAGAAGGCTTAGCATGCCCTACAGTCTCTAGAGATCTAGAGACAGGAGGGAATATTCCCTTAATTACCCCATATCCCAGTGGTATATGTCACAAGCCAAAGTGCATAAAGCTCCTGCCCTGATTATCATTCACATGCTGTGTGGAATTTATTAAATTCCTTATCCCACAGCCATTTAATCAGTGGTATTATTGGAATGAGATATTTACCCCACTGGGTGGTATGGACTGGGGCAGGAAATCATGCCAGGAACAGCCGATGCCTATTTATAAAGACAGTGTGATTTCTTTCCCCCTTGCCTTTCCTCAGTAGAACCAGTTAGTTGGAGCTCCAGCAACAGAGCAGGGTTTATTCCGTGTCTTGTTTTCTGCAATAAATCTCTACTCCTGATGCGTTTTGATCCACAGCCAGATTAATCTGCCTATTGACTGTTAAACTCTGTTTATTGTTTGCACAGGATCTTTAAGAATTAAGCCTTTCTTTCTCCCTCTCCCAGATCCAGCTTGGATTTTTAAAGGGATTTGGAGCGGGGCTAAGGACCTGAGAAAGCCATTTCCTCCTCAAAATAAAGCTCTCATGGCATTACCCCATGAGCACTGCCCCCAGCCTGGCTGGCTGTATCTGCTCCTCTCCTTGCTTGGGCAGTTTTCAGGTTCCCATTCAGTCTCTTGACTCAGACAGTCTTCAGATTCCTTGCTGAGATTGCAAATTGCAATCAACTATTGTTCTTACTTACATTTCAGCCATGCCCTTAACTGTGACTTGGACTCCAGGACAGCACAAACTGTTTCTGTGGAGAGTGAATGACAGTTTCCATTCCTAACATTGAAGAACTCCATTCATCCCAACCTACTAAGCACCTAAAATAAAAGGATAAGTCATGTGAATGAGTCTTTCTCCCCACTGATGTGCAGAGAGCCTAAACAGCTATCTTACAGCTGCCTTTCCAGAAAGATGTCCCAGCCTCCATTCCCATTTGCTGTAGTCTAAAATGAAGCTGTAGAATTATGCAGCATCTTTGCTCTTTTTCCCTGAAGGTCTTGTATGACTATTCAGCTTTCTGCAGTATGCTGTGTTAGATATGTCTCCATCCAGGACAGATCTCTGGAGCACGGCTAAGTTGCTGTCCTGAAAGTTCATTTACCTTCATAAAACCATCAGGGAACAGTATGGAGAAACATCTGGTTAACCAACACGTGGGCCACAGAAGTAATGAACCCTGAGGTTTAATAGGTAAGTCTGCACCTGCACAAGATTTCCAGCTTCTGCACCAGCAACAGCTCCAGAGACGGATAAATAATTAAGACAATAAGGCTGAGGTGGAAAATGGCTGCGATATTTGCTTTCCTTAAGAGCACATTAGGGACATGCATAAAATCAGACACGGTTGAGTTTGCTCTAACTGAACTTTGATTGACCCCAGAAGCCCTCTTAACTGAACAGACTGGTGAATCTACCCTCTGTAATCTGAAAAAGCACTGATTATTCTTTGGCTGATCCTAAGGCCTTGTGACTGTCTTATTTGAAACACAAGAACCCTAAACCCCCTGTGATTTCGTGACTTCAACTACATGGGCCATGACCCCTGTATTGCACAGCCATCCAACAAGAGCCTGCTGTGCCTCTCTGGCTATTTTGACACCGAGATATTTGCCACTCTAACATATAGACATGGCGTAATGATGGCTTGGATCTGGGCTCTGGAAGAGCCTAATCATTATTGCACCAAACCACACATGATTCCTGTTGGTGTACTTTAATTTTAGGGAAAAAAACTTCCTCAGTTTTCAGTTGAAATAGCCTCTCCTGTGTGAAAAATAGTATGGTTGACACTAAGCAACAGTTAGGTGGGTGACATCTTTAATTTCAAAGACAGGCAAGTTTGAGGAGAGTCAGGTCTGGGGGAGAAGAGCTTTAAGGGTAGTCAGAAACTGCTTGCTGAAATGCACACTAAAATTATTTGAGTTTCTCCAAGAACAACATGGTATGTTATATTCAAGAGGTCTTGCTCCATTTGGAAACCAACTGATGCTAAAGTCTTTCTTTGCCTTCTGTGGAGACAAACTGATGTTAAACTTCTGACCCTCCTGCTGTCAAAGAACCCAGCTGAGAAAAAGCACATCAAAACCCTATGGGCTTTTCATCAGTACTGTACAACCTTTTGTACAGAGGCACCAATGGTGATCAGGTTTCACACCCATAAGAATCGGGCTGGAAGATGTTCAAGAGCCCAGAAAAGCACTTCAGAAGACAGCTTATTACAAAAGGTGCAGCCTAGATGGAAAAGCAATGATGATGACGTCTTGAAAACTGTTCATACTATTGTAGTTTCTAGCATGCCTTAGTCTTGGGTCAAAATCTCCTTGCTCTGGGCAAACACAGATGAGAGAGTACAAGTGAGGCCAGGATAAAGAGCAACAGACACAAATAAACAGGGAAGCAGCAGTAAAAATTGCATCAGCCTTTATTTGTAGCTCCACAACTACCAAGAGTGCCAAAAATGAGTAAACCTCAGCATTTTACTTAGTTGTTTCCGAAGCAGGGAATTAAGAACTAGGTTTTATATGATCTTCTTCCATAAGTATATAACATACTTTCATTTCAGGAGCTCTGGTTCTATTCCCCTTCCTCTGCAGTAATTCTGTATGTGATGGTGGATGAGTGAATTGCTCCCTGCCTCAGTTTCTCCATCTTTTAAATGGGTTTAGAAATAAAACTCAGAACCACATTTGCACACAATCCTTTGCACATGCCCTCATTACTGACAGTAATGAAGAATATCCAAAATAAACTAACTAAGCTCTACCCCAAATGGAAGCAAAACCAATAAAGCATACCACAGAATATGAACTTCATTTATGAATCCTGCATGATGTGTTAAGAAACTTAGTGTATGATTGCATCTTGAAAAGAAATTGGTACTCAATATAAACTGTGAGATAAAGCAAATAATAACAAATAATAATAGTAATAATACCCTAAATAACACGTCCAATCTCAAGCAAAACAGAAGGGAGAATTCAAAAAAGGCATTTATGATATTCTTTCCACCAATAATCAAGATACCAAAGAACTAACTTAATACCCTCCTGAAATTTTGAACTGTGCATGTTCTGGTGAAATGTGTGGTTACTCCAGTCTACTGGGAAGATGTTTACAGGTGAAGAGACACATTAGTTGTTTCCAGTTTTAAGGTTTACAGGATAATCACATCAACCACTCACACTGAAGTAGGGGCAGATTTTTTGGAAGGTTTTCGCAATACTTTTACCATGTTCTGAAAAATGTATTACAGTGACTTTCAGGCTTTAACAGCCTACTTTGATGTAGGCTAATGAAAATCCAGAGGTGTGACAGTGGCTAAAAATCTGTTGCATAAGTGAAGTGACAAATATTTTCTTGCTTGCTTACAAATGACCACAAAAATAATTTCTGTCAGGTCTTGCGTGCTTTTATGAATATTCAGTTGGCCAAGTTCACTTTAATCAACAGTTTCCAAGACTAACACTGTTAATTCTGTTACCCCAAATGATAAACTGGGCACAGAAATGATTCATATTCTTTACTGCAGCTCTTCGCCTATATCTGCTCAGAAAATAATTGTAAACATCTGTTCTGACGGGTCACTGACTGACAGATCCACAGTAACCTTCAGACATATTTACAGCTAAGGAGGTTTCCAAATGTAAAACGGTGTTCTGGGAGTGAACAGGCTGGCCAACTGCTTGTGAGTCACAGCCGAGAAATGCAGTACAGGTATGAGCTCATAAAACCTTCGGCAACCTGCAGAATGTAGACGTGGAAACCGTACCACGGAAAAACCCCAGCGCCACATAAATGCTGTCTGAATAGGAACGGCACCAGCTAATTGCAAATCAGAGCTAGCCACTAAAAGAGGAAGTGTCTTTGTACGGTACCGTTGTGTGGAAATGAGATGGAAAACGGCAAGCTGCGAGGCTGAATAACCTGCATGCAGATGCACCGTGGGAGTACTGTTCCTGCCGATAAAGGGCAGGAAAGAAAAGGTGGCCTTGCTTTGAGGACGGAGTTTGTAAACCCATGTTTGCGTCCTGGTTTAGCTGAAAAATTTCCTCTCTAAGCCTGAGCAAGTTCCTCTGAGAGGGTGCGAGGGCACAGTCAAAAATGGAGCTGTTCGCCATCTTCTACCTCTTGGATACAACACTGTTAAAGCGAGAGAGAGGCTTGAGCATCAGGGCAGTGAGACCAGAGAAACCCCGTCACATTCAGGCAAGCTATGCACTCCAAAGCTGAGTTAAAACTAACGTCTCTTAAGGGAACAAATGTTCTTGTCAGGCTGTTTCAGCAAAATGGAAACCCTTGGAGCCAGGCAGAGCTGGAACCAGTCAGAAAGGTGTGAAGAGTTTGTAAACATGTTCTCCCCATTATAATGCCAATTATATAGAGTCTAACAGAGTGACTTGGGTATCTGGCCAGCATAAACACATATCATTCATATTATAAAAACACAACACTATGCTATGAAATGCCAGCTAGGATTGGGAAACCCAAATTAGTTTCATATATTGCTTTAGGAAGACTTTGAGATCTAGAGTTCAGCTCTGATATCCATACAATATTCTGAGAGAATGATCTGAAATCTGAAAAACCTGCTTTAAAGTAAAAAGAATGCAGGTTTCTTTTCCTACATTGTGACTTGATCCCATAGGACACAGAGGAGAACATGGGGCACAGGAACAATATCATGAGACTCTCTCCTTCAGGTAATAGAGCCACAGGCACAGCCTGGATGTTTATCAGCTTCCTCCTCCTCCTCCTCTCCCCACTGCTTTGGCCAATCTTGACTAGAGATAAGCACCCTGGTTTTGTTTTCTATTTTTCTAGCAGGGATGATCAAGCATTTCATGGCTACAAAGCTGTTGATTCCCTACCCCTTGAAACCACTGCACTGAGGTTAGCTGTCTTTGTAACAAATGTTTCTCAACTTGGGCATTGCAAAACCAGGGTGAAGAGGGTAAGAGAAGGGAGTGAGGGGTCAGAAAGGCAATCGAGGGGGTTTGTGAGGCATTGAAATGTTATTACAATCCAAGGCCAAGAAAATCTTGCTATTCTCCTCCCTGTACCACCTTCATCTCCAAGGTCAAATATTCCCTGCCAAGATCCCAGAAAACCTGAGCACAAACACGTTACAGAGACTTCACCATGTTATCACCAGCAGATTTTTCACTCTTACTTTTATGGGGAGTCGCAAAAATGATTGACTTCTAGAAAGGGGTTGTGACCTAAGAAGGCTGAGAAACCTCAGACTTGCTGAACCAGGAATTAAGGGCTGCCCTGAGCCCCAACTCAGTGAAATACAATTAAATAAGCCATACAGATATTACAGCTGAGGTATTAATCCCATATTTAAGCATTCACATAACTTTTTAACAGGACTAATGGTTGGGATGAAATTGTACAGGTGATTAAGTAATTTTCTGAATCAGAACCTACTTGTTTATTGCTGGTTGGTTGTGGTTTTTTTTTATTATGTACTCCATTCTGCAGTCAGGCCAATGTGAACACATGGACAAAGCTCTCCTAAATATAAATGGAGATAAAAGTATATTCCTCCATTTCCTAAAGCAACTGAATTCAGGGACAGAGTTATATAAAAACCCATAATTTAGTAAAAATCTGCACATTGACAAACAGATGTTGCTCGGTGGTGGCATCCTATTCTGACTTCTTAGATGTCTTCAAATTAGGTGTCTAAAAAACAGCTGTCATGGTCCTGGATCTGTCGCATGAAATGCAGATGGGACTGGGAGGTCTGCGTCAGCTTCTGAGCATCATTCTCAGGAGCAGCAAGTAAAGAAATTAAACGAATCTTCATAGATTTTCTTCAGAATTTGGGTTTGTTTCTCTCAGCCTTTTCTGAATTTTTGTTTTAATGATGTGATGATTCCTTTTCTCTACAGACAACACCATGTGAAGTGGTCTGAAGAGAAGCACATCCTCACATAGATGAAAATGCAGCTTACTTTGTTTTCAGTGTATACTTTGCATGGCACACAACATAATACATGCAATTATATTTCCACCTGTCTGGCATTGACAGGAAACCTTCAGGACTGGTTTCTCAGTCATCTCTGTGCTCATAGAGATGCCCATTTCTTTACTTCCTGGAGCAAACAAAGCTGGAGTCCTCTAAGAAAGAAAAACCAAAGCAGAGGAAGGTTCCTTCAAGACCCTAACAATCTAAAGAGATGTAGAGACTTAACTGCAGAGCAGAAACCAATTAGATTTTATCCCCTCTTGATTGGACCGAGTCCAGAGGAGGGCCACAAAGATGATCAGAGGGATGGAGCATCTCTCCTATGAAGGCAGGCTGGGAGAGTTGGGGTTGTTCATCCTGGAGAAGTAAAGGCTCAGGGGACACCTTAGAGCAGCCTTCCAGTACCTAAAGGGGCCTACAGGAAAGCTGAAGAGGGACTGTTTACAAAGGCATGGACCAACAGGACAAAAGATAATGGCCTTAAGCTGGAGGGTAGATTTAGATGAGATATTAGGAAGAAATTCATCACTGTGAGGGTGGTGAGTCACTAGAATAGATTGCCCAGAGAAGTTGTGCATGTCCCATCCCTGACAAGGTTCAAGACCAAGCTGCATGGGGCTTTGGGCAACTTAGTCTAGTGGAGGGTGTCCCTGCCCCATGACAGGGGGGTTGGAACTAGATGATCTTTGAGGTCCCTTCCAACTCAAACCATTCTGTGATCCTATGACTCTAATTCTTGATGGAACTGTCCAAATGCAAAGCAAGGTATTAATGGTCACCTTCTCCCCTTCTGAGAGGGGCAATCTTTGTGCAAAGCACCCTTCTTCCTAGACAGATGCCTGTCTCTGGCAGGTCTCCATGAAGTGCCTCAGAGGTCTTTCCACAGCTATGCTAGGAGCACAGTGGGTCATGCAATTCAACCCCGGAGGTGGCTCAAAGTGGAGGAGGTAGGAGTTTTCAAAGGCTTTTTCTTTCTTAGTTTTAGCTTTCCCTCCCCTGAGTGTCAGCTGAGAAAATTTTACATGCATCCCTGTTTAAGCAGAGGCTTAAAATAGCCTAAAGTGCTTGCATTCAGAGATGGTAAGAGCACTGTAGGTGCTTACTGAGTCACTACCTCAAAGAACCTAAAACAGCAGTTTAAATTAATTTAGAGTATATGCCTCTCTCAAAGCCCCCTCCCCCTTCTTCATCCACCTTTCTACCTCAGAGTCAATCTAGTTCCCTAATCTTTATGCTGGATCATTTCAACTTTGGAAGAAAGGGATGGGATGCCAGGCAAGGAAGGCATCATGTGTCCATTAAAGGACAGTTGGCACTTTCAAAGAGGGAGGTGGATGCACAGAAAACAGTGACATTTGTTGTGGCCTCTGCTTCAGCAGCCTTTAACTTGCCCCATGTTTGGCAAACTGTCACACCCTGGTGCAGGAGGTGACAACAGATTTGCTTCTCCCTCTGCTGAAACAGATAAAACAAGGATCCCTGTATCCTTCCCAATCTGCTGTCACTTTTGCACAATTCCTTTAGAAACCTGTGGCACCTGCTGCACATCTGTAAGGGGATGTACTAAAGTCGCTGCCAGCAGACTGGAAAATGTGCAAAGGCCAGTATTGTGTCCAGGGCTGCTGCTCCATCTCAAGTGAGTTGTGCTTTAAAGAGTCAGGAGGCTTCTTGACTGCGCTCATCTTCCTATAATTACAAAAACTGACTGTGGAAAGACAGGCAGAATTATTTCATTAGGCCAACACATACAGTAATTTCTAGCTGCATCCAGCAAGTTACCAAGGAGGTAGTAAGAGTATCGTAAGAGTCCGTCCACTCACTGTTCCAGTACCTGAAGATCTTAGCGATACATAAGTGTGAAAGCTCAACCCAGCTCTTTTCTCCCCAGTCTCCTTGAATTGATACAGTGAAGCAGTCATAGAATCATTAAGGTCGGAAGAGACCTCAAGGATCATCTAGTCCAACCGTGTTCCCCCCACCCACTAAACCATGACCCCAAGTACCACATCCAACCTTTCTTTAAACACCCCCAGGGACGGTGACTCCACCACCTCCCTGGGCAACCCGTTCCAATGCCCAACTACCCTTTCTGAGAAGAAATTTCTCCTCGTCTCCGAACTAAACCTCCCCTGGCGCAACTTGCAGCCGCTCCCCTCTCTCTTGCTCCACCTATAAGCTGTACCCATCCCCTTCCCCTCCCAGCCAGGCACGTAAAAGGGATGCTAACTTGTCCCTTTCTCCTCACATGCTGTGACCCTCTGGGAGAGCAGCTTTGGGAGGATGCCAGAAACCACAAACTAGCTGCTGGGTGAATTTGCTTGTAAAACTTAGCAGCACATTATCTCTGTGGTATTTACTATTAAATGTGTGACTCTTCACGTAAACATGGACCGAATCCAGGCCCTTTATCTTCTGCACTGGAGGTAATTTTCAATGAAGGGCTGTCAGAGTGTCGACCTCACTGTCGGTCTTTAAAGCTTGGTATAGACGACAGCAGGAAGAGGTTTGGTGTAATGGCAATGCTTGGCAAGTAGAAGAAAGGTTCCCATACATCAACTTGAGTATTGTGAACACTATCATTTGTCTTTTTGTCAGAAGTGGGCTGCAGAAGGAAGGAGAGCAGGTGAATTTATTTCTTCTGATTCAATCTATAGGTTGTGTCTGCAGTGTGAGGAGAACAAGCTGGTGCCACTGTCTTTGCCTCATCTTATGGATTACTATGCGCTGGGAAAAATGATGGGAAAGGTCTGCCTTAGGGTCATTCTCACCTCAGATACTAATGTTGATATATGGCAAAACTTCAGCCCTGAAGAAGTGTCCATCTTTGCCCCTCAAGGGCAAGAGAGGAAACATCAGTAGAGAAAAGTGATTAAGACAGGGTGTTTGACATCCAGCAGCACTGGGAACTGCCCAGTAAAACTCATTTCTGAGAAATTAAATAACACTGCCAACGAAAAGGAACATGACCACTGAAATGGGGTTTAACACTGGTGAGGGGACCAGCCAGTTACAAGCACCCTGTAAACATCCAATTGGAGTGCGCAAAACCAAGGGGGGAATTTCTTTTTGCCTAGGGAAATCTGACCACAACCTTTAATAATGTCTTCACATTTCACAAGTCCTAATAACAACAACTTGTGTTCACATAATGCCTTTCATCCTGGAGGAACCCAAAGTGCTTTACAAGTGACTTAGCAAGCTATACAACAATATTCACCCCCTCATCCCCCTCGAGGTTGAAAACTGACTGCAGTTGGCACAGTTTCCCTTTTGGTTTCCAATGTTCCATGACTATTTCTCTAGGCCATTGCTGCTATTTCTTTATTTTGTTTTAATAGCAAATTTGATAGCATGGGGAAAAAAGGCAGCTCTTTTCTCAAGGACAGCTGCATGAATATAATCAATTTCTGGGGTCAAGAAAGAAAAAGAGAAGTTTCATGTCACCCCAACACAAAAAAGTCAGTTTTGCTTTCCAAAAGAGGGGGTGGAGTGGGTGTGAAACCCAAAAAGCTCCACTTGAAGAAAACACAGAATGTTTCATTTTCTGTGAAATAAAATCTTTTTAAAATGTTTCTGAAGTTGACTCAGTTGTAAAACAAATTGGATTTAAGTTGGCAAGTGGAAATGAAACATTTTGACTTTCAAAATGTAATTTTTCTTTTGGACACAACTTTAAGAAAATAAGGAAATCCATCTCACCTGGTGTTTTTCTTTGCCAGGAACTCACAGCAGTGCCTGGGAACAGCTTAAGGAGAAGACAAGTACCCCAGTTCCTGCTATCTTTTCTTCCCTGTCCACCTGAACTTGAACAGCCCAAGATGGGTTTCTCCTACTGGATTCATTCAGTTCAACCCTCCCTGAAGCTGCGTAAATTTTATTACCCACAGCATCTTGTGGCCACGGGTTACACAGCTTCTGCCTTGTGTGCAGAAGTACCTTGCTTTGATTGTTTCAATTTGCCTCTTGGTAATTTACTAGAGGCAGAAAACATTCAGTGAAGAGTGCACAATCATTCCTTATTCACCATCACCAAGCCAATAATGGCTTTTCTCTTTCCACCTGGAAGAACCTTGGTGTGCATCACTGCTGCTCCTGCAGAGGTACTGAGCAATTCCTTTGCCTCCCTCCTTGTTCCTGGGAAACTACAGTTTTGTAGTAGACTAAACTGTATAACTAAATGTGTACAGGGGATTTTGTGGCTGAGCGTATTCCATTTATGCACACTAGGCCAACCTTCCCACGCCACTAGAAACACTCAGATACCTAGAATATAGACGCAGTACCTTATTTGACCTTCTACTGTATCAAACACATCCTCTTAGGGATCATGGATATGATGAAGGACTAGAGAAGACATGCACTTCAGGGAATTTACTACAGGAACCAAAATGTTCTCCATTCCTATGTACAGGCACATGATTCGATTTCTGGTCGTTTCCACTTAGTATAACATATGAGTGTGTCAAAGACATCTGCATTTTGTCCTCTTGCTACAAACAATTAATGAAAATTACATCCTTCAAGTGAATTCCTGTGGTGAACTTACAAGAGATTGCAATATACCTTAAAGAGCTTCTTTGATCACCAGATACTGAGCTCAAGAGATGCTTCCTCACACTTCTGGAGCAGAGCTGATGAAAGGTAACTGACCTGTAAAATGAAAAGGAAAATCCTGTCCCAATTCTTCCTTTAAAAAAAACCAACAAAAAAAAACCCCAAATTGAATTCAGAGGTGTTGAGAAACACACTGAGCAGAGTGCAAAGAAAAAACAGCTCATTCATCCAGCCTTTACAAGCAGCTGGGCTTGAGCTGAATGGGCTTTTGCTGTGTTCTTTGTGTAATGGTATATTATAAAAATGTTATTAGAAGGCCAAATTTAGGCATAGCAGGAGGAAAAGAGGGGGGAAAAAAAATCCTGAAACCTTGAAAGATAAATCGGCTTCTTTGGAATGAGAATTTAAGTCTCCCATTGCGCATTGCTCTGAAGTTTTGGATCTTTTCCTCTACAGATTAGGCAGTTTGGAGCAACAGGAAAAAGAAAAACAAAACAACCAAAAACCTACCGTAATTCCTTTGAATGCAACATTCTCTTTCATCCTTCGCTGAACTCGGTTTGCTCAGACAGACCTCAGTTTTAGGGCAGTTGGAGCACAAGGGGAGAGGGCTAGGGGCTGGAAGAGGTTCTCCACGAAAAGATCTTCCTCTGACTTTGTTCATGTTTTATATCAACACAGAATTAGCAAAAAAGATGTGTAAGCTGAGAGCACAGAAAGAAAACATGCCTTAATACTGCAAAAACTGCTGCAAAACAATTAGAGGATCTTTTTACCTCAATCACAACTCCTTAGCTCCAAGTTTGATGTAGAGATGAAGGAAGGTCTATCGGTTAAAGCCTTAGACAGTCAAATTAAGACACCTGCCTTTGTTTTTACGGATGACAAATATTTAAAATGTAAATCAGCAGCTATGGTAGTTAGAGGTTTAAATACAAATCTTAAGACATTGGGTAGCCACTGACAAAACCACAGGTAATTAAAAAAAAATCTGAATTTTATTTCACTTCCTGTATTTATCTCTCTCAAAAATAACAATTATGCTAATTAATTACTTTCAGCTGCAAAATGTAAGTGCTAAGCTAACTTTTTTCAAACTGCTGCACTTTAGAAATTAGCAAGTCTACCCTGCACAAGCATAAACCTGGTTTGGTTATAAAGCATGGAGTTACTCAGAACTTCTGCTTCCCTTAAGCTTTTGTCTTGGTAGCAAAAAGGCTTTGGTGGGTGTTTCAAGTTGACTTGTTAATTGAATTAAGTCTTTTTTGAACTTCTGTGAATTGAGGAAAAACAGATCAAGATTTTTTTTTTTCCCCCTGAAGTTAGGAACAGAGACCTCGGATGGATTGCCTGGGTTACCAAGTCCTGTCTCCACAATTACAGAGACTCTTCAATAGCTTTTTTACTTAGGGGGACTACAAATCTTCTACTTCTTGTGTTCCCACACAGCAGAGGCTGCAGGATTCTTCCAATGCACAGCAAAGTGGAGACTGTAGGAAAGGCTGAGAAACTGCCACAACAGCTAACAGAAGGCATGAAAGACGTTGCAAATATCTTGTTCTGAAAAACAAATTTGTCATATGATACTCAGAAAATAGACCTTGTTCCTTTCTACAGAGAAACACTAAGGCAAATTTGAGCTGGGGAAAAATCCACCTCTGTCCCCAATCCCAGAAACTGGATTAACTATAAGCATCTGAGTCAGACACATCCAAAACACAACTGGACTGATACAAAGAGAGTGTACATATGCCCAGGAATGTTCTCTGGCACTAAAATCAACTGGCACCAAATGGCTGGCTTGTGGCCTCTCTCAGACCCCCAGAACAGGATGGCTACCTGAAAACTGCCTCCTGCAAAAGGTTGCTGGATCAGTCTCTGAAGCACACCTGGAAATAAATTTTGGAGAGTATTGGTTGGCATGGAAAAAATGCTGGCAGGGACCATGTAATTCATTATACCATCTAGCAGTGTGAGAGTGTGGACAACCACATTCCAGTGTGATTCTTATCTTTTCTAGCATAGACGTGATTTAAGTGGACTCTTGGAAAACTTTTAATGGACATAATTGTGCACCTCATTTAATTTTGTGCACCTTATTAGTAGACTTCTTTTTTTCTTTTCATGAAACCTGCTCACTACCCATATTTGAGGTTGGAGCTCCAAGCTGTTATAATTCAGTATATAGGTTTTGTGGCAATGCTTGTGTGTGGCCCATAGGATTAGCCACCAAACATAAACATGAATAATCATAACAAATTTTCACTCAGTGGCTGTTCTGCAGTATTTGTGTAAAATTTCATTGACCTATAAAATGTTTCTCAGTAAGTAAAATTAATACCTTTGAATATGCAGGAAGTAGAGTCCAAACAGAGTTGAAGAAAAATTCAACAGCTAAGTCATTCAGGCACCTCTCTCTAGTAAACTCCAACCAGTTCCATGTGATTTGACCAATATCAAATACTTAACATGGCTCAAATGAGACAAATATGGATATGGTGTTCCTTGTACAGTTCTTAGTCCTGCACTCCGTAAGACTTCAGCAAAGTCATTTTCAGACACTCTGCCCCGGTCTGTCTGTCTTGTCTTTGCTTTGACTCAAAGACCTTGTGTCCTTCAGACTTTTAGTATATACAGCAATTAGCAAAGGAGCGTTCTTGCCTAGAGACTTCAGCCATTGTCGAATACCACTAGCAATAGCTGCCAAAATGCCTGGAGGTTTCAAGATGGGAGTTCCCTGAGAAATGAAACAAATAG
Organism: Psophia crepitans; assembly: GCA_013399095.1. Taxonomy (NCBI): domain Eukaryota; kingdom Metazoa; phylum Chordata; class Aves; order Gruiformes; family Psophiidae; genus Psophia; species Psophia crepitans. The sequence goes on along the minus strand of VWZZ01005992.1, from coordinate 380,873 downwards.
TCTGGTGGGTGGCAGATTGAAATAAACATGTGATTTATTCCAGGTGCATGTCCTCCACCACTAAATCCTCCTGCTAACAACCCCATTTGTCCCCTTTCTTCTCCCCCTTCCCAAACCCCCAGAGTACCTTCACATTTTCACAAGTCCACTACACCTTAAAGTTCATTCCTCTGTCTTTTAATTGTTTATTTCCATCTTCCTCCCATGCGCTTTAATTATTGGTGGGGGAAAAAAATCAATACATTGTGGATGGTTCTGAGCATGTGCTAACTGACTAGTCAGGAACAAAAATGGAAAAAAATTTTAAAGAGAGAAAAAGAGAGAGAGAGAAAGAGAAAGGAAGGAAGAAAAAAGAAAGGGAGGGAGGGAGGGAGGGAAGGAGGGAAAGAAAAAGAAAGAAAGACTCTCTAACTACCAAACTGTATTACAACCCTTTTTTTCATAACAGAAACATTAATTAGGGTCTTGGCTATACACAGCAGCAAATTTTCACTGAACTTGATGGAACTTTTCTCCAAGACCTTTCATTCAAATGTGTTAATTGGTTAAACTATTGTGAGAATATAAATATGAAAAGACAAACAAAGCAAAAGTATGAAAAACTTGTTTCATTATCATTATTTACTCCAAACCTTCTTACAATTTTAAACAGGATTTATTTGTCAGAAATTCAACAAGTAAATAAAGAAGTGGTGAACAATCTCACTTTTGGGACAACGCAAGTGGTATGTGCATGCATGCTTGTGTACTGTACATTCACACCCAACAGGTGTCAGATGGAAATTGTAGAGGCACTGAAAAAAATCAAGTTTCCAACAGTTCTCTCTCTTCCCTGCTGCTGTCTTTACCTTCAGTAAACTCTGGATGCAGCCTCCTCCGGCTACATATTCCTGGTTATCAATTACAAACAGAAGCCCATTAATTTTATGGAAAGGAAAATATTTTGGATGCAACAAGAAGGCCCCCTGAAGAGATGACAGACAAGGGCAAGTCACCATGTAGAAAACAGACCTCTAACATTTGCTGTGACAGCTTTCAATTGCCCGGGTAAGATGGATGACTTGTTTAGCCAAGCTATACTTTCCTGTGCTGAAATAGGTCTTTGGTAGTCATAGTACATAACTTTATTAAGTGTATTTTTCTTGGCTGGGGCCAGAGAGAAGAATGCTCTCTCATTCTTGCGCTCTCATTTTTTTACAATCCCTGCCACCCTTGTCAACAATTAATAAAGTGTTGTAATTAGAAAGCTTGGGTCCTTCATTGCCTGTGCATCAAAGCCTAGGATTTGTGCTTCTGAAAATGGAGAGACATCAGAAAAAAAGCAACTTTGTGCCCAAAGCATTAAACATACTCTTCATTTAAATTCCTGCGTATGAAATAGATTATTTCTGTGACCCAGGGAAAATTATGTGAGACTCTGTAAATTTATCTGTTTCTCAGTTGCATAAATGCTGATATGACAATGAGAAGATCCTTGGGTCCCATGACCTTTAGCATTGGGCTTGTCTCTTATGAAGTTGTGTACACAAGCTGCCAGAACAATCAGTTCTGCGATTCTAATGTTAACATCTAGGGTTATAATGAATGTTGGTTTAAATCTGGGAAGGCGCTTTGCTTTGTAATTCTAACTCTGGAGTACCTGCATGGAACCATCTTTGCCTGAACTTCAGTTTGAGGTCTTGCTGATGCCCTGTAACAGGTGAACTAGATTAACATTCTTCGTGACCATCTAGAAAATGCCAAGTTATCCCCCAGTAGTAGTTCCAATTTAATTCAAGAGTATTTAGATCTAGATGTCTTGGCCTCTGTCCTCAGGACACTACAAATATTGTGCACTATAGCATTTCCTTGAGGAAACTGCTCTGGAAAAAGAAAACCATGAGTCCTTGCTGCTGTGACCTGCACACTCTTCCTAATTCAATTTTATTTAAATTAAAAAAAAAAAGGTGAAAATATGAATGGGAAATGAAAGGTAGTAAGAGTGAAAGAAAGGCTAAGCAAATAGAAGGAAAATTTCCTTTACATTGATACAGAAACAAAGCAATGTTGGGAAACCTCAGTATTAAATACACTTTGTTTTCAAAGACCTCCTGACAAAGTATGGAGTAGGACAGGATTTATTGTATTTAGTCCAGAGGAAAAAAGGAAATGCTAAAGTCAATATACATCAATGAAACATGCCTGTCATGGTCGTAATAACATGCATCTCAGAGCACACAGCTGATCACACCTTTCCTGCTTAAAATAAATAATCCACTGTACATAAGGCTTTGGCAAAAGAAGTCCAATAGTTATGTATTCCACCCATTTAAAGATTCATTTTCAAAGGCTCTCCACAACTTCTTCTAGCTCTGTCTGAGGACAACTCAACTGGGAAAGCTTGTCCTGGACTCATAGTCCAGTTATGACACAGCAGTGGACAAACAGAAGTCATCAATTCAATATAACAGAAGAGACAAAAGTAACATCTGCATACAACCTACCATACAGTTTATCACTGTGCCAAGATTATCATCTAGACTGGCACAAGAGGTGCCACTACTGTCCTCCCTGGTACTGGAAGAGCTCTGTAATAGAGAGGTTGGAGTCTGCTGATTTGGGAGACATATGCTGCTTATAACACACAGAAACAGTACCACAATGGTCTTCTGACCTCAGAATGAGGACCTCAGTTCTCCTTTGCCTTTTTTTAGCTTATCTCAAGATGACAAAAACAACTTGCAGACCCTTTTAGGACTGAACAGCCACCTCTATTCTCTATGACAAACTGGGGTTGTATCATGCCTGTGCTTATCGCTGACCCATAAGACCTTGTCACCATTGATGGTTAGCTCCTCCTGTGTGCAAACAGGACAAGTGACACATAAAACAGTGGTCTTTGAAAAACATATTGCCTTTTTGCAGTGAACAGCACTGCAGAGGGCTACAGTACACCATGACACAGCCCCCCGCCCCGCCTCAGCTTTCTGCAGCAGTCTTTTACTAGCGGGCACTGCTGAGATGCAGGCTCAGCTGGAACCTGTTTCCTATGGAGCAGCCTCACACAGAGTGATCAGTTAGTTGTGCCTCGTGCAAGAGAGCTGTTTATTAGATCTGGTTATAATTTTCTATCAAAACTGTTTGTTGTTCCCTCTGTGAGAAAATGGAGGGTTTACCTCAATGGAAAACTGGATTGTAAAAGAATCATTTGCATTCTGTAGAGAATACCAACTTTTGCCCATCGATGCAAGCCTGGCATAAGGACATTTTCAGTGGACAGCCACAGCTTCCAACCAAAACAAAATATTTCCACATTCCTTAAATGAAACATTTCATTTCATTTCATTTCATTGGCTTTATTAAATATTCAGCCACTGGCTCTTCAATTCCCATGATGTTTTGTGAAAATTGTAGTCTGAGAGCTTCACACTTCCCTCTTGCCTTTCCAACACACTGTCCAGTGAAGCCATCACCTGGTGCACCCATGGCCAGGTCTGTACCAAGAAAAAGGAGTGTGTGCACCCTGAGAGAGGCAAAGAGCTGATAAAGAGCCTCACATTGAGGAAGACCAAATACAGTTTCTAAAATATTGCAGATTTTGTGCAAACATCCCAACCAGCTACTGATGTGAGCTCATCAGAACCAAAGTTGGGACGAAGGCTCTGGCTTGTTATTTGCAAACCCTTAAGCTGCTCAGCAATATCTTGACTCCGGAGCAGAGGTGGAAATCTTTTAGGGGGAGCTTCAAACAGGCAATACCCTCACACCCTTACAGATGTTGCAGTTTGTTGCTCAGCCTGAAAAACTGGGGGAGTGAAAGGGAAACTGAAGCTGAAAACAAGGAAAAAACCTACGCTTCTGGGAGGTGAAACACGGCTTTACAATCCAAGTATCTCTTTCTTCTTTTGACAAATGTCAAACTTGTGGCACTTACCATCAGTGGGCGCTGCTTTCTTTCCACACACAACTGATGAGATGCTAATAAAACAAGTGATGACATACACATCTTTATTGAATGGCTTGATTAGTCTCCCTTACCACAGTTCTCCCACAAGGAGAGAGTGGGATATGCCAAGGGTTTGACTCCATTTTTCAGGTTCACAGGGAGTGGGAGGGCTCCTTCTCCGAAAGCAAAAATCTGCTCCCTCCCCTGAAAAAAAGAAAAAAAACGAAAAAAAACCCAATGAACCAACCAACCAACTCCTTTTCTGAGCCAATTCTGCTGATTTTTGGCTCAGTGCCTTGTTCCATTTGGAAGCCATATTGCAGAGCAAAGAAACAGCCAATAAACAGGGGCCCCGGTATTGGCTTTTCTGGAAGTCACAGGCAAGACCCATAGCTAAAGCACGGTGCTCAGGATCCCAGAAACATCTGCTTTCTTTTCAAAGCTGGAATGTTTTTTTATTTGATTTTTTGGTCCCTTCCCCCTCCCAACCCCATAAGCACCTTTGTGCTGGGAGGGAGCTACGGAGGGAATGGGGTAAGGAAAGGGAGCTCTCAACTATGTAAGCAGAGCAGAGTGAAAACTGAACTCTGCAATCTCCAGATAATTATGCCTGGCACCTGAAGGCTGGGGCAGTAATCCTCACATTTCTTTCACACTCCATTGATGGATAGCGTGCTGGGGGTGTAAAGTCTATTTCCCTTTTCCCATCGCTGTCCAAGTGCTGGAACTGCAGGATGGGCTTTTGTAAGCTCAGTCCCTCTTACCAGATGTTCCTTTTTTTTCTTTTTTTTTCTCTCTCTCTCTCTTTTTTTTTTTTTTGGTTAATATTAGCATATGGCTTTAAATTGAAGGGGCACAACGCGGGTATGAAGTGGAGAGAATTTTTCAGGCTGCCTCCAAAGCCTCTTGCATACGTTGACCTGGCAACAAGCAGCTACAAGCTTAAGATTAGGAACGTTTTAGGAGCCTGAAGAGGTTTGTTGTGTTCAGTAAGTTCTCCTGGTTTACTGAGCTGTTGTCAGAGGTTTTAGGGCACTTATGTGAGTGTGCCTATTTATATACATTTATATCTACACACATATGAGTACCTAGACACGGCCTGTAAAAAACGGTGCTTAGTGAAGGCTTCCTCGCCATCAGTTTTAAAGTGAGAACTAAACTGACTTTTTAAATTTATTTTATATGCCTGTTCTCGTTGAAACAAAAATCAATTTTAGAGAGCTCTTGACTTGCGCTAGGGACACTTGGATTATATAATCATACACAAAAGTCTCTTCTGGCTCTGAACTTTATGATTCTAAGGAAATATATATTTGTACATCTATATGTGTCTGTGTATGTATACATGTTTATGTAAAAGCCTTATATATGAAAGTATGCAGTTTGAAATGTGGTTTAGGCTTCACCACATTCTCTTGCTAAGTAGAAAATGCTAATTAATCCAGTATTAGGAACAGTTACATTAAGGCAACTGAGATGAGTATTTTGTATATAAATAAATAACATTTGCTCTAAGGAACATTACAGGGACGAGTCTTTGAAAGCAACAAATACACACAGCAGTCATTTGCGCTGAACATGAAGTGACAGAAGATTTCCTCGCAATACTTGTCCACACCACATCAAACCACAGCTATGACACTGGCAACTCACGTTAATCCAAACATCAAGAGCAGCATTCCTATCCCACCCCACAATTTCATTTGATGCTGTCAATACACTGGACATTTGTCCTGCTGACTGATAAATGTCCCTGCTGGGCTGTTCCTGAGCCTGTCTTGTGCACGAGGCCATGTATTACATGATGGATTTCTGATGTGCAGAAATGATCCGATATGCTGGAAGTAGATTCACGAAATTAAATTTTTCACTTCAGCCTTGTGGTGGGTTGACCTTGGCTGGACACCAGGTGCCCACCAAACTGCTCTATCACTCCCCTCCTCCGCAGGACAGGGAGAGGAGAAAAATAAGATGAAAAAAAAAAACCCCAAAGCTCATGGGTCAAGATAACCGCAGTTTAATAAAGCAAAAAGTCATGTGCAGAAGCAAAGAAAAAAAAAAGATAGTAAGATTTATTCTCTACTTCCCGTTAGCAGGCAATGTCCATCCACTTCCTGGGAAGCAGGGCTTCAGTATGCATAGAGGTTGCTTTAGAAGACAAACTTCTTAAAAAACAAATGCCCCCCCTTTCCTCCTCCTTTCTCTTAGCTCTTATTGCTGAGCAGATGTCATGGTATGGAATATCCCTTTGGTCAGCGGTCCTGGCTGTGCCCCCTCACAAGACCTTGCTCCCACCCCCAGCCCACTGCTGAGGGGGGAATGTTGGAGAGAGGCAGCCTCGGTGCTGTGCTGGCTCTGCTCAGCAGCAGCCACAACGCTGGTGTGTTATCGACACCGTGCTGGCTACCAATGTGCAGCACAGCACTACGAGGGCTGCTGTGGGGAAAATTAACTCCCTCTCAGCCAGACTCAATGCTAACCTAAATAAGCTTTTGAACTCAAGTTTCAAGACCTGCTTTATTATTATTTCTCAAAATACATTCTGGGGGTTTCAAGAGGAAAGAAGAAAGAATTTTCCCACTGATTTTTTTCTGTTTTGATCTACAGTTTCCGGGTTTTCCAGTGAAAAAGTGTAGTTTCAATATTTTAAAAATTTATTTATAAATACTTACACTACCTACACACATGTATATAAAATCCCATATACCTACATATATATATATATTTCTCAATTTAGAAACTGTTTTTCCTCATAACCATACCAACTAAAACTGTGAGACTACTTACCAATCTTAAAAGGACAGTCTTTATTTTATTTTTTTAGCAAGTAAAGAGGATTCACATGATTTTTTGAAAGAAGTACATGGGCGAAGAATACATGGAGTGAAGTTTTACAGACAACTAAAACAGTGATTTCAACCCAAAACCTGGAAGCTCCTTCTCAGAAAGGAAGCAGGAACATTTACTCAAAAAGTGAATTGGCTGTATTCAAGGTTCAAATACTTAAACAGTGTTGGTTATAAATAAACGAATGAAATAAAAATCACAATGCATTGCTTCAGGAAAACTTAGACTATACTAAAAAAAGAAATTAAAAAAAAATTTAAAAATCCCAAATCAAAACCCCATGGGGTACAGGAAGCAAAATGACAAGGGAGAATCCCAGCACACTTTCTCCTGATAAGTGCCCTGACATTGCTGTTCCTCTTTGGACACTACCACTAAAGTGAAGCTCCATGCCACTGAGGGCTCTGAAATCAAAGGAATATAGGTTTTTATCTGGTTAAAGATGAGCCTCTTGAAGAGCACCTGCCTCACTTCAGATGCGAGCCCCAAACTGTCAGGATGATATAGCTGAAGTTGTGCCTCTGAACATGCAGCCTTAGGTAGCCATTCTCAAGCCCTTCAAATGGTAGGAAGGATGGAGACCAACCCTTTGTGAGATGTTTTGCCATGGTCTTCATCTCAAGGTTCTATCTGGAGAATGCAGTCAGACTGGCTTTAGTAGTTGGTTTTCAACCAATTCCCAGTCACTTTTGTTAACTACCACTCCCCCCTGCTAGAAACCCAATGTTTATTGTATTATTTTCCTGATGAAATATTTGCTGCTTTGGATTATAATTATAGCTGGTCAGAAACCAGAATTTCCTTTCCTTAGGATAGTCTGGCATTTGAAAGAGGAGAGTTTGCATTCCAAATTGGAATAGAAAGCCAACATTGTGAAATTTCTTGTGAAAAGAACACACTAAAAATTTCAACAGGGGACCATTGAAAGTTTTCATTGTCATAGTATCAAAGTATGCTGTCCAGTAAATGAAAACACATTTCAATGAGGTAAAAATAAAAGTTGTGTTTCAGATTAATCATTTGATTCATTTAGACATTTGAATAAATACGTTTGATTATGCACAAATAAATAAAAGCTCACATTAATGCTTTATAAAAACAAAGTGAAACGAAACAACACAACGAAGAACAGTTATCAAATTGTCATTTATAACCACTCCAATAGAAAGAACCATCTTTTTCCCATGGCAATTTGCATTATGAGCAACAATTTCCCCTAGACTGATCGGAACGCAAAGATCCTATCTTTCTGACTTTCTCAAGGCACGCTAGATCTCAGTGCTCATCATCTTTTGCCAGGTGGAAAGGACGTAAGAAACATGAGGTTATTATGGAAGAGGTAGAAGAAAGGAACATCTGGAAAAGAGGACACAATTCCACAGGAAATCTGGTTTCGATAGTTCAGCTGTTCGTGCAACAACTTATTATTTCTGGAGATGTTGACTTAGCATGAGAAGCACTGGCTGGGGTGTTCTGCTCCTCTAAGGTGATGAACAGGGTAAGAACAGTTATCTTTAAGGCTAACACCTGAAGTTGGCATGCCAGTAAAGTAGGAAGATTGAGAGAAACCTGGAAACTACGTTAATGCAGCCTTGGGCAGGAAATTTAGCCTTCGTGATGCAACTGTCCTATACGCTGGTAAATTCTAGCCAGTTATGTGTCTTCTGCAGGCAACCAAGAAAATCAAAGCTTTTTTGAGTCCCCAGGCACTAACATCAAATTTAGACACCAGCTGTTTTGGAGGATGGGGGGTCTTTAGTCAGCCAGAATATAATTGGATGAAAAATTCTGGTTCTGAGCTTCTGTGCAAATTTGATTCTGACTGCAGCGAGGATGAGCCTGATCCAGGACAGAAGGATAGCTAGTGCAGTTTCTCTGCTTATTAAAACCGCTTTCTGGACTTCCTTTGGAAGACTATGTCAACCAGCAAATTGTGCTGTCGGGAAGTTGTCCTCAAATACGTAATTCCCAGTTCCCAGATACTACACAACCCACCTGCATACACATACTCTGCGGTTTTGTGCTAGCAGGACTGTGCTGCCGCTCAACACAGCACAAGTGTGTGTGGTTTTGAGGATCAATAGCTCTGTCGCTTCCACTGCCCATTGGCACAGCTGATGTCTGGAGAATTGCTGTAAATCACATAGATCTGGATCAAGCTGACATGACTCCAGAACATCACAGGGTAAAAACTTTCTGCTCACAAGAAATCAAAAATCAAAGTTGAACAGAAAAAAGAATGACTTAAAGATTACGCTTCAGGTCAGCATATGGGCTGAGAGCAGCCTCAAGTCTCCAAACACCACCTCGTCATCACCCTCTTGACTGGCCAATGCTGTGTGCGTATGGAGCAGATGTAACCCGTCCTCAGAGCCCCAGAAGGATGGCTAGACCTTGATGTCCAAGGTGCTCCTGCATTTTGAGGTGGGATACATTCAGGTGAGCCAACAGTTACACAGACAACTCCCTCACTGGACCAATAGGTTTCATGGAAATTTTAGCTCATGGAAGGGGCTGGTTTTCTTCATGCGGAGGTGTTACAGACAGATGTCGGGTAACTACCAAGGGGATGTTAGGGAAGAGGCTGGGAAATAAATCTCACTGTCTTCTGGTCCAGTATAAGCCTTGAGCAACTCCAGTGACTGCCTGACTGCTGAGGAGTTCATCCAGAGTGGCAAGACCACAACAGAAATCACATCCTGAGCTTTAATGGCAGAAATTAAACGGCTGTTAGCCTAACCAGGAAGGGAGATAGAAACTATATTGGCATATTACTTCCTGATATTATTTTTTTTTTAATTTTTTTTGCATTCCTGGCATTTTCACCTCGAAACATCGCCTTTTATTAATGCTTTTTCTCTCCCTCCTTTTGTCAGCTGTCACAGCGAAGAGATCTTGTAAGGGCCTGGTCAGAACAAAGTAAATACTGTTCCACTCAGGCTGAAGGTGTGTCTGTATATGCCAATCTCCACGTTATCAAGCAGGCTGCAGGAGGAAACTCTGCTAATCATCATGACTTGCAGCATCAAGTGCTAAGTGGGCACGCTGCCCAGCAGGCTGAGGTGTGCCTGCGTGCACGTGTGTGTGTGTGTGCTTGCGTGCACATATTTCTTTGCCTGCTTATGATCACGTTGCAAGTCACCATGCAGAAGATCCTACGCATTCCAGAAAAGTACAGCCTGTTTCCAAACATCCACCCATGTATAAAAAAGAAAACTACACCCCTTACTCCCCGTCTCCCAAACCAGGGAAAGATTGTCCTATTAAATTTGACACAGTCCTCACGCAGTGTAAAGTAGCATCACGGACTGGGCTGCTGCTGTGCTGACCTCGGTAACTCTCCCAGTGTATCCACTCAGCTGCTGATGTTGTATCTGTACCAAAGCTCTGTCTTTCTAAATAAATTCTGATTGAAAGCAAAAATAGTAAAAATATGCACAGGGCTGAGCAAAGTACTATTGAGGAAAGTTCATGTTGGAGAGCTGGGGCCAGATGGAGATGAAGTGCCCTTACACTGGCAAGCAAATTTTCACAAAATTTTCACTCGTGCTCATTTGACCTACCTAAGCTCCCAAATTAGGAGTATTAATTGCCCCAGATTCCTTCTCCACGCTAAAATAGAAGAAAAGCACTGTCAGGGGATGACCAGGTCTACTTTGGACCTGAAATCTCCATCTGGATCTACCAATCTCCTTCTCACAGATGTTGATGAAAGTTGCCCTTGGTGGGTCACTGAGTTAAAGGGAGGCTCCACTTTGCCTCATTGCTTTTGAATGTCGCATAATTAGAGGAAAGGCCCAAGGCCAGATTCAAATTAGTCTTGTAGACCAGCATATTCCCTCTGGCTGTACTTTCCTCTGTTATCTCTTTGCAAGCAGAAGCAGATTTCAGGACTATCTAAGCCAGCTTCTCACATGATGCAGCACACCAGTGATGTGGAATCACAAATCGTTGCAATTTGTTCGTTTCCTACGTACATACCAGCCCTGTTTCCTGGAACAGCAGTTTTAACAAGCTGTATGCGAGCACGTAATTCACTGTAGGAGGATCTACAAGTAATGAGAAATGTTCCCTCTTTCCACCACGGTAGTGTTCAGTCATCTTTTAAAATAGCCCAACCAATACCTCATCCACCACTTATCTCCAGAGACTGCTCTGCAGCCTGGCACCTCTTGCCATTCGGAAATGATGCAACACAAATGTCCTTTTCCAAATTACACTTTCTCCACATCATGTCCCTTCCTAGGTTAATTTTTTTTTAAATCCCTGCAACTATTTGACTAATACACATCCACAGACACTGGCCTGGAACTTCAAAACCTCTGGCTCTGAATGCTGCCTCAGAACATGAGAGATGTGTCTTTCCACTTGCTGTAGAATAAAGATCCAGATCTGATCAAGAATGCAAGGTAGATTCAATTTGCAGGGCCAGTTCAAAAATTTGGCACAAACTCCATGGTCTATCCTTTGCTCTTCAAACACCTCACCAAATTCTGCATTGTAAAAGCACAAAAAGATTTGCTGGTAGTTGTCTAGCTGAAGCTCATCTTTTAAATGGTTTTCAGTATGGCGGTAAAGTTGGAGAAGTTAATGTAGCTTTCAGTCAAAGCAGTTTCTTTCCTGCATTTTTTTCTTTTGGCAGAGACCAGGGAATATCTATAAAATAATAGTGATGGCCTGAGTCAACAATGGGTCCCTCAGTGAATTGTAAGTCTTGCTCAAAGAAAGCTTTTGCCTGGGTCAGTACGTGGAGCAAAATGATAGACCCTAACACAGGTATGCTGGTAGTCCCACAATAACAGTTCTATATGTACACAGATGCTGATCTGTTTAAAAGGACAGTGTGTTTTTCATTTTCCAACATTTGGCAAAGGAAATCGTGTAGTGGTTATGGATTGGGTGACTATCACCCTGGTCAGCGTGGCAGGTAAGATTTATTTATCAGCTTTCCAGCTTTCCACAGAGAGTAAGGGGGAGGGGGAGCTCTGGAGGGGGCTGCAGAGGGAGAAGAAGAGGAGAGTGGGGGAAGGGGACAGGGAAAACCAAGATTTATATCCAGATGGGAATGTTGAGACAAGGGTGGGAGCCGCGGCAGGGAAGGAGCGTCCACAATGAAGGCTATTCATCAACTCTTGCAGCAACACGGCTCTGAAATGTAAAGGGCTAGAAAGTATTCCTTCAGCTCCATCCCTGGGGGGGCCTGGGGTTCCAGCAAGGAAGCAGCTACACACCGGTAGCTGCACAGTTTTGGGCTCAAATATCTCGTACTGCGATTGCATCTGTCTTTGAGGATCACAGAGAGGCTTTTTTTCCTTTCTGCAACCCCTTGTACATCAGTAAGAAAGTACATTCAGCATCTCTTTCATCATCTGTCTCTGAGCAAGGTGGGCTGCAGCAAGAGCAACAGAGTAATGAAATAAAAGCACAGGAGTTACAAAGGGCGCATGGTACTTAGATTTTTAGGATCAGAGAAATGCAGAACAATTTAAGCTCAAAGAGAACTCAGGAGGGCTCCATTCCAACCCCCTGCTCAAAGCAGGGTCTGCCATGAGATCCCCTTGCTTTAATATCACAGACTGTGTTCCCAGCACAACAAATTACCTCATTTTCTGATATCTTGGGTCAATATGGCTGTTTGTTATCACTGGAGGAAAATTTGGCCTAGCACCTTTGAGATCTTTCTTAATTACAAAATCATGAAAAGAATTGCAATGCAAGCAAACTAAACTGAAATAATACAGACATTAATATTTGTACTTTATCTTGATTAAATCTTAGATTTTTCAGAGGAAGACACAAGTCATCTGGAAAGTCTCCTAATTTATTGTCACTGTCACCATGTGTATTTGCGATGCAGGAATCTGTGGGCGCTGAGATCCGCAATGGTGTTAATTGGCAGAGTTTCACTCATTTCAGTGGGATGAGGCCAGTTTGATAATCAGCCGCACATCAGGTCCAAATCTTCTTTTTCTCCTGCTCATGTAATTGATTTATAATCTGGCCAGGCTAGCAAGAAATCGGTGGCTTCCAAAGAAAACAGTGACACAGAACAATGACCTGTGCTCAGAGGCTTATTTCTTATAGCACCCAAGTGCCAGTATCTATTTTTAATCAAAGTCATGCCCTGCTTGCATAGGCTAGGATTTCCCTACCCATGCAGCGGCAGATAAACAGATGAGTTGGGTGGAATGCTGGAGGTTTCTTTGATCCCATAAGATACTGCTTGTTAACCTTCATACCTCCTTTACAAACAACCAATTTTACTCTTCAGCAGGAAAATCCTGCCTGTGCTCCTACTAAAATCTGTCTTTAAATCATTCCTCAGTTTATGTCATCCTACTTCTACATCTGTTAAAAGCCCAAATCTCCACCTAGGCCAAGATCTTACCTGAACATTTAGCACGTTTCCCACAGGCATCCCAGTAACACTGGTGGAAGCAATCCATGCCTCTGCATCGTCTGATGTGCTCAGGGTACTGTAGCCATGCAGATCCGACCACTTCGTCTGGGGCAGCACCCACCCCTATTACCTTTTTAATGCAAGCTGGAAAGATCTTGCTCACACGTGTCCTTCTGCAGCCCCACAGGAATGCCAATGGCTGTTGCATAGGCTATAAAATCTTTTTCTTCTTTCCTTTAATGAGAAGTCCAGTTTGAACCCCCAAACAGGATGCAACGTTCCAGTATCGTTTCTACTACAATAATACCACTTCTTTCTTTTCCTTGGCACTGTTTCTCTCCTTCAGAGCCTAAGCTATTTGACCACAAAGACTTTAACACAGGCACATTGGTAGCATATCTCTGATAATCTCTCTCTGGGCCACCACTTTCTAGGATGCAATCCCCTTGGCCAGATATCTCTTCTCCCCTTGACCAAGGCTTTGGTTTCCCTGTTGGAGCTAATGATAAACTCCTGTTTCCTGTGAGTATTGTGTGATTCAACCCCAAAACCTCAGTTCAGTTAGAACAGCCAAGGCATGCATTTCTCTCTAAGCATGGTAAATTTTGTGGATCTAATAGTATATTTAAAAGTTTTTGTGACTTTTAGTATGATACGATATTGTCAGGCTAGGCGTACATGTTTCTAAAGAGCTCTCTGAGGAAAGGTGAAAAAGAAAAGAACAGAAATGCTGCCTGAAAAGAGCCCTTTGATGGCAGGATGGCTGAAAAGGGTTCATGTTTCTTAGTTTTATCTCATAATGCACTAATGGATCCAAGGTTAGGCGTGTAGGCTAAACCACTCAGCTAGGCTCCCTGAGAAGTCAAAGGAAGAGATTATTCTCTCAATATAATCACTCATCCCAGCCTGAAACTGGCAGGTTTATTTGTACTGCTGAGATACCCCATAGACCAGACAGAAATTAATTGCCCAGAGTAAAACTCTGGGGAGAGAACTCTCTCCTTTACAAAGAAGGTTTCCTTGGTCTTCTATCTGTTCATGCTAGCCTAGTAAGACCAACTGCCCTGCCTCAACTCCCTAGGCTCAGTGCATTAATTCACAGTGCTACAGACCTTGGCTAGCACTGGGACAATCTCGTACAAAATCCTGAGGGCCTCTGTCAGGTGAATGGGAGGGCATCCTGGGAGCAGAAGTAAAATTCTCTGTAGATGCGTAGTCAAGACTCCCTGAAATGCTCCCATAAAGCCTATCAAATAAAATCTCGAACTTGGAATAAAAGGCTTGAGTTGAAGACATTTGGAGAGGGCTATGCTGTGCCTCAAACCTTGGAGGTAATGCACTTGGCCAGAGCAGTGACCCCAACAGAAGAGGAGGTGAAAGAGAAAAAGTCACAGAAAGTGCACATGGCCACCTTATAACCTTACCTGTTGGCTACAGATTGCTCATGTGAATGCTCTCACAGATAATGACAGCAAATGGCTATTTGTCATTTAAGCAATGGCCATTGCTTATTCAGATACAGATGAAGTAGATTGATCTGGACAAAAGCAGGTTAAATATTAGCAACTTAACTACTTTCAGTATTGTCTTCTTTTCAGACAAGCTGTTTTAGCATCACAATAAGGCATTTATAGAATGAATGCTATACAAAAATCCAATATATATATCTCCCGGTGGTGGGCTCTGATTTTTAAGCAATGTTTGGTCATTGATTGTTTTGCAAAATGTGTTTTAGAAGTGTTTCGTTTCTATGATGTCTGTAAGCTGAGTACATATGGAATTTTTGTTTCCCAAAAATTCTCAGGGTTTTTATTTTTTTCCCTCCCACTCTAAACGAGGACAAAGCCAAAAATCTCACGTTCAAAAAACAATTATTTAAGAAGTATTCACGTTGCATCAGTCGAAACATTTCAAAATTGGTTCTACTCCAATCTTAAACCTTGTTTTTCTTTTAATATATAAAAACAACACAGCCAGAG
This sequence comes from Psophia crepitans, assembly GCA_013399095.1. Classification (NCBI taxonomy): domain Eukaryota; kingdom Metazoa; phylum Chordata; class Aves; order Gruiformes; family Psophiidae; genus Psophia; species Psophia crepitans. Next base: position 365,722 of record VWZZ01005992.1, on the reverse strand, counting down.
AGTAGTTTTGAACAAAAAAAAATCTCCCACTTTCTTTTCACTTTGAAAAGCCTGGAATGGGATTTTTCAATAAATCTCAAAAGCATTTTTCACTTTCAAATGCAGACCATGGTCAAAACCAGCTCTTTCCCCCAAAATTCATTAATTTGGATGAATCTACAAATTCTAACAGTAATCAACGCTTTTTAGGAAATTCCCTGAGCAGCTTTTTCTAAGCTTATGAAAAGCTTTAAAAATACTGCAACAACTTCTCCCTCTCTGCACTTGTAACAGAGCCCCACACAAGCCTACGTACACAGTTTGGGTCTCAAGCTCAACTGTTCTGTTAATTCATACCAATTTTTGTTCAAAAGCACATTGTAACTGCTGAACAGAATGTGATGATGGTGCCTCCTGCACCTCACCTTGAGTCCTCATGTGTCGTCACTTCTCTTGGGTTTGCTGCTGAAGACCATGCATTCAGCAGCGGTGCGGGAAGGGATGAACGCTATTTTCTCTGTCTGAGAGTTGCATATGCTGCTACTACATCACAAATGCACTGGGTGGCTTCTAGTTAATCCCCATGTGCCTTTTCCTCTTACAAAATTACAATTAATTTAATTTCTCTGACGGTTGAACCTTCCGATTCCTAAAGAACCCCCATAAGAAACCTCAAATGAGGCAGGAAATAGACTGATTTGGGAAAACCCAAATGAAACGTCTCACTCTTGCTATTTGTAAGGCTGTGTATTTCCCTGTAACTGCTCTTGATACCTCAGTGAGTTAGGCACAGGGAGAAATGGGTATGAGATCTAATCACCTCATGGTGTTTCCAGCATTCAGGTACTAGAATGCAAGGAAAAGGCTGACTCCTCCAGCTCAGGGACTAACCCTCCAAGAAGTTAATTCAGGCATGAACTCTAAATATATTAAACAGAGAAAACAGAACAAAACAAGTTTAGAAGGAGTAGTGTGCTTCCATTCTTTCTTTGAAACGAGAACTCAGGCGCCAAAGGAGCATCTCGATAGATCCGAGATGGATCTTGGCTGTGGATCAAAAGTGACACTGATAATGACACAAGGAAGATCCAGTCCTTCTGATCTTTTATAGGGTAACTATTAAACACTAGGGCTTTTGATGGTCTCATGGAAATGAGGCTGCAACTCTGTGAAGAACCCTATTGACTTAATGCTTTCCTGTCCTCAGAGCTCTCATACTGCAGTTCACGCTATCATCATACCTTGCTTCAGGTAGTGGTGAAAATTTGGAGGGGCGTGGTGCAGGCTCCAACTGCACACACATGAGAGGCTCCTCCACTGATGGTCACTTGGTTTGTCTCCATCCATCCATCTACTCTTTCCCCCTGGACAAATGGGTGGTAATAGCAGTCCTTCATAGCTCTTTAGGAGTCTTTCAGGTATCTCTGGAAAAGGAAAGGAGGTTCAATTCCAGAGTTGTAGGCATGCTGTAGATGCTTGGCTGGACATTAGTAACACGTATCTTGTGCCTTACCTCTGTAAGAGGCAGGGACTCAAGCCAAAGTCTCATGTGGTCACAATACCTGGAGCCCCAGCTGCTTTAGCATCATGGTGGCGTCAAGGACAAAGAAAAATAAAAAAAACTCAGGCTAAGTGCCATGCATGTCCCCCTTTTAAAAACTACTTATGGATGAGCAACAAACTTCAGGGTGCATCCAGCTACAGCTGACAACTGCGTGAGAAGGTAAATCATGGAAAGCAGATGGAAAATTAGACAGCAGTGCAGTGTCAAATGGGCCACTGCGGGTTTAAGCAAGACCTTGTGATGGAGCTGAGCAGATAATAACTGTAAATGGAGGCTGATTCCCAGACCGTCACTGAAAGACTGTTAGTAACTTTCCAGGTCATGCTGAGTGATCTGCAGATTCACAGGATCCTGTTGCCTTTACTATGCAGAGAAAAGTTTGAAAAGATGGTTCATGACAGGCCAAATGAAACTTTGAGAGTTAACAAGAGTCCATGGCCAGCAGCTGGGAAACTGGAATCATATGACTTTCCACTGCCCCACTTAGCGATTATTTGTGAATTCTACATTACCTTCACATAAAATATTCAATTAAGAGGTTTATTGGAGAAAAAAAAAAATACACCACACCATTCCTGTGCAGCTGAAGATATTAATTCTAGCCATTTCTGGTGATAATTTCCACGTTTTTTCTGTAGCACCATGACAAATGAAAATACAGTCTCTGCCTTGAAGAGTTTATAAATAGCACTACACTAATCTCGTAAAGAGCATGAAAGGGTCAAGGAAAGAAAGGAATTATTTGGGGTAGCCCAGGGGAGCAAAGTTCCTAGTGAAAAGGTGAAGCTAAGAAGTGGAATTTGTGGCTTAAACAGTATCATAGTGCTTCGTGATATGTATTTGACCTTTAAGTGGTCTCCCAAGAGATAAGAGGAGATCTTAAATGCTTGGAACATTTCAGTTAGATTGGACTAAATTCCTGAAAAATATTTGGCGAGGAGTTAGCCTTCAAAGGAGATAGATGAGCTAATTAGGTTCTTTTCCCTCTCCAACTACCGTGGCTTTGTGTGCTGCCAGTGCTGTGTGACCTTAGTAAGGAAAGCGTGGGACATATCTGTGGTGATGTACTATACATAGTGCTGTATTTCCGTGTATTTCCATCAGGATTGCTGGCACTGAGCTGGTTACA